>CM064888.1:949232-954232 GCA_030347415.2 Decapterus maruadsi
GGACATGGTCTGGGGACAGGTACCGGTCTGCGGTCTGGGGACATGGTCTGGGGACAGGTACCGGTCTGGGGACAGGTACCGGTCTGGGGACATGGTCTGGGGACAGGTACCGGTCTGGGGACAGGTACCGGTCTGGGGACAGGGACCGGTCCTGCAGTCTGGGGACATGGTCTGGGGACAGGTACCGGTCTGGGGACACGGTCTGGGGACAGGGACCGGTCTGCGGTCTGGGGACATGGTCTGGGGACAGGTACCGGTCTGGGGACATGGTCTGGGGACAGGTACCGGTCTGGGGACAGGGACCGGTCCTGCAGTCTGGGGACAGGGACCGGTCTGGGGACAGGGACCGGTCCTGCAGTCTGGGGACAGGGACCGGTCTGGGGACAGGAACTGGTCTGCAGTCTGGGGACAGGGACCGGTCTGGGGACAGGGACCGGTCTGGGGACACGGTCTGGGGACAGGGACCGGGGACAGGGCCCTGATCACAGATAAGAGACGTTCAGTGACAACGAGCTTCCTTAGATCCAACAGACAGGTTTTGACTGCGGCTGCAGGACAACGATGCCGTTTACCAGGGTTCCTGAACGCCTCGCGCTCGCTGTGCAGAAAAGAGAGACTCTCTTTCCTGTCACTGGGCAAAAAAAACCAACAACTTTCATGGAAAATATTCTGGTTGAATTTTCCAGCAGGAAGGAAAGGAATGTGTTCCTGAACAGAGAGAGGATGGAGATGTGGTTTCGCCCCGTGGCAGAAAGAGGAAACTGTGGAAACTCTACAAAATAAAAGAGCTGGTGTCCAAGGAAGGAGAGAGAGAGAGATGGAGATGGAGGTTAAACCACCTGAGCTGGAACCAAAGAACCAGTGAAAACTTTATGGATTCATTATTTACAGTCCTGCAGCTGCAAGAAAACTTTTTCCACCAAAATCAGCACGAAGAAAAAGGTTGTTTTTAAAAAAGCAGTGGTTAAAGCTGCTGCAGCGTCTGTGCTGCAGGTAGAACATCAACCTCAGCTGTTCTCAGACCTGTGGTGGAGCGGTTTTTGGCGATGACGTTTTGGAGGCTTAAAAACGTGAAAAAAGTGAAACCAATCTTAAAAACGCTGCTGCTGCTGCTGCTGCTGCGTCCCCGTGTAAAGGGTGAAATCACATCAGTCTGCTCCGATTGCTCCGACCTGTGGCGGGCACGGAGGGCGGCGTTCCGACGGCCGGCGTGCAGCCTGCTGGGAATCAAGAAGAGGAAAACATTCTGGGTTGCACACAGGCGTGCAGACTTGGTGGTGTTGCGTTGCACGCCGCCTCCTCGGCGCCCGGCGTGCAGTTTGCGTCACCGTATGCACGCAGATTTCCCTCCAAATATGCTCGTCTAAACGTGAAATACAAAGTGAGAACGCAACAACGCCACTTTTGCATTTCCTGTTTCTATTCTTTCAGGGTGGCAGGTCTGGTAAAAAAAAGTTTATTCTAAATTAGTTTTAAATTGAATGATTATTGTTCCTGGTGTTGATTATAGATGAACTATATTGTATCTTTACAGCTGTGCAGCACTTGGGTCGACTGAGGTTGTTGTAAAAGTTCTTTATAAATAAACTGCGACGTCCGTGATGATGCTGATGTGATGAAGTCGTAACAGATTCTCAGACTGAATCGACTTCATCATTTAAATCCTCATCGAATGAAAACTGCATCCCAGCTTTAATCTGAGCATTTTAAAGTTTAGCAACAATTATAAAACACTTGACTCCTGAACTCGAGGTGGTTTCATCGTTTTTTGACCAACGCTGCTGCAGAAGGGAACGCTGCTGCAGAAGGGAACGCTGCAGCAGAAGGGAACGCTGCAGCAGAAGGGAACGCTGCTGCAGAAGGGAACGCTGCTGCAGAAGGGAACGCTGCCTCTGTGACGACATCACACGCTTCTCGTCGCTGTAACTGGAGTCGAACGTCGTCTCTTCCTCTGATTCATCTGTGACCGACCTGAAATTCATTAAAGTCTTTTCAAACTTTCTTCATCTGAATCCTTTTGAACTCTTTCCCCTCTGAGCGATGAGAGCTGCTCGTCCTCATCTCTCCATCTCTTTGAGTTTGTCAAATCATGTTCCTCCGTCTTCTTCTCCGTCTCCCTCCGACTTCCCGTCTGCTCTCTGGGAGCCGATCGATACGAGACGGATGAGAAAGTTTTCACATTTTGAGGATGTGCAGCGACTCCTCTCGCCGTTAATTCATGATGTAATAATGTGGAGATTTACTAAATGATCTGCGCCGTTCTTTAACTCGCACTGGGATCAATTTGCGTTTGGGAAACAGAGAGCAGCCGAGGTTTCACCGCGCGGCTCGCTGATTTCATCTTCAGCTCAGACTCAAGGAGATAATTGAATTTCCTAAAAATAAAAAAAGTGCAGCTTGTGTGGAGACATCTGCCTCGCAAAATCAAATAAGTAATTAGTGCACGTCCCTCTGTTTACACATCACACCGTGAATAATCTCATCACAACGCCGCCGCCGCTAAACACCGGCTCGTTTCATGTGAGCTTAATTGACTTTAGCGTCGAGCTCCGTTATTGATTCAACGCAGAGTTCAAACCGCCTGCAGCTCCGGCTGCAACACCTGGATCAACCACCCCCCCCCCCACCCCCCGACCCCCCCATTAACACCTCCGCTGTTAATTGGCTCCGACTCCTCAGTCACATCGGAGGATTTACAGTTTCCTCCGACTCCGACCTTCATCATTAACTCCTCATCTCTGTGACGCTCGTCTCTCTGACTGTCCATGAACGCATCACTCGACTGTCTTTTATTCTGTAATATAACACTTCAGATTTAAAGGGATAGTTCAACATTTAGTCAAACTGTCCCATCACCATAACCCCTATAGTCATAGCAGTAGGTTCGTTACCTTTAATTGTAGGTGCAAGCTGTTTTTAGATCGGCGGAGCAGAGCCGTGAGCTGCTCAGAGCTACGCTACGGAGGCTCATGGGATTTCTTGGTTTCCCTCATCAAACTCATCAAATACACAATCCAACAACTCCACAACGCTCTGGTGGACAAGTTGTGACCTGCACATTCACCACGCTATGAGATAATAACACAACGTTACCACACAGAGTTGTTTTAGAGGGAAACACAGAGACTGCTCAGCTGTTTTGCATGAATTTACCTCTAAAACGACTCTGTCTCGTAACGTTGTGTTATTATTTCATCATCAGAATGACTTGTTTGAATGGTTATTAAATTATTATATTGTATTCTTCATTCCAGTCTGCACACACAGACTGTGGACTCTCATATCAGATGTTGCGCTGCAGGACGCGGCTGCTGGACGCGGCTGCTGGACGCGGCTGCTGGACGCGGCTGCAGGACGAGGCTGCAGGACGAGGCTGCAGGACGAGGCGTTACGAGGACTTACTTCTGTGAGAAGAGGTCTCGGTAGGGGCTGCCGTGCTGCATGGCGATGCCGTAGCCTTTGCTGCTCATGCTGTTCCCCGACACGGTGATGGTGCAGTCGTCGTCCGTCAGCGCGGCGTACTCCAGCACCGCCATGTCCCACAGGAAGGCGTAGGGACTCTTCTTCGCCTGCAGACACGGACGCAGGGGGAAATAAGGTTTGTTTACTGGAAAACACCTGTGGTTTCTATGGAAACAGCAGTTCAGTTCTGCTTCTTCATCATTAAGTTTTAAAGTTTTCTGATAATTTTTTCAGATGAGTTAATCAGACTTTCATTGTTTAAAGTTTTAGTGTGTAATGGCTGATGAGTTTCCTTCAAAATAAAAGCACGGCTTCAAACCAGCGGATAAAACCCTCAGAACAACTGATCATGAAGATAATCTGTTTGTTCTGAACTGAACAAACTAAATGTTTTAAAAGAGAAAATGAAACTACTCTGAAGATTAGATTTAGATGTTTTACATCAGTTGTTTGAGTTTAGTTTGAACAGGTTTATTTTAATAATCAGTGATTCATGTTGAGTCAAAATAAACATTAATAACATTAATAAAAGACTTTGAACCCAGAGAGAAGATGAGCACAAGATGAGGAGGAGGAGGAGGAGGAGGAGGGGGGTTAAGATGAAGAAGAGGAGGGAAAGGAGGAGGAAGATGAAGAGAAAGAGCAGAAGGAAGAGGGGAATTGAGAGGAAGAGGAGGAAGATGAAGATGAAGAAAGGCGGTGACATTAAAGATGCAAAGTAAAAACCCAGAGCAGCAGGTGAGGGAGAGTTTTTGCTGCGTCAGCAGAAGCTGCTGCAGGAGCATCAGCCTCACCTCACTGTGTGTGTGTGTGTGTGTGTGTGTGTGTGTGTGTGTGTGTGTGTGTGTGTGTGTGTGTGTGTGTGTGTGTGTGTTGCACTGTAACAGTGTTTAGATGCCTTCACGCTGTTACAGCCTAATTACCACGTCACGTCCCATTGACGCTGCTGCTGCTGCTCTTTGTGCTCACGTCTCATCATCGCAGTGTGTGTGTGTGGTTGTGTGTGGTTGTGTGTGTGTCTGGGTGTGTGGTTGTGTGTCTGTGTGTGTGGTTGTGTGTGTGGTTGTGTGTCTTCTCTCTCCAGGTGACACTGGGAGACAAAAAGCTGTGCAGTGTTTGCAGAAGCAGCAACGTGACGACGTTCAGAGGGAAAAAAAGGTTCCTATGAATCAAAGGAGACAAAAAAGGACAAGAAGCCTCAAAGGAGAGAAGAGGGGGTGGGGGGGGGGGGGATAGAAGAGGGGGGGGGGGGTGTCCTCCTCCTCCTCACATCAGAGCACAGAAGGACCTGACTGAGCCGTCTGAAGAGACTCTGAGATAAACCACGTTACAGTTGACTCAGTGAACGCAGCACCAGGAAGTGAGTCCTCCTGACCTCTGACCTCTGTGACCTCTGACCCCTGTGACCTCTGTGACCCCTGTGACCTCTGACCCCTGTGTGTGGTGGTACCTTGCGGATCCCCTCCGACGGGCTGGACACGGAGTAGTCCATGCCGTTGTTCCTGCTGACGGTCCTCCACAGCTCGGCGTAGGTGCTG
>CM064888.1:959232-1024232 GCA_030347415.2 Decapterus maruadsi
TCCGCAGCGCCGCCGTGTTAATCGCTCGTTCAACCTCAGGAGTTTCTGCTCACATTTGGCTGATTATTAATCTGAAGTAGAACTCCTCCGCCTGTTGTTTAAAAAAAAGGTTAAAATAAACTTAAATACGGGGCGTGGAGTGCGTCCATGTATAGAGGCTGCAGTCCTCGCTGCAGGTGGACCCGGTTCGAATCCCGCACTGGGCGGCTCTTTCCTGCATGTCATTCCCCGTTTCCTGTCGCTCCCAACTGTTCTATCTAGTAAAGGCATGAAAAGCCAAAAAATGTACTTAAAAAATAAATAAATAAACGTAAATATTTGCTCTAGACGACAATTAATGACTTAAATAATTCAAATGTTTCTCTGGAGTTTTAATAATCGTCATTGTGACATTAATTAATGCTTAATAATATAATAGTACCGAGAAAATCCAGATGTTTTATTCTGTTATTCTGTGTGTGTGTGTGTGTGTGTGTGTGTGCGTGTGTGTGTGTGTGTGTGTGTGCGTGCGTGTGTGTGTGTGTGTGTGTGTGTGCGTGTGTGTGTGTGTGTGTGTGCGTGTGTGTGTGTGTGTGTACATTACACAGTAACTATTGTGTGCTTGTGTGTGTGTGTGTGTGTGTGTGTGTGTGTGTGTGTGTGTGTGTGCGTGCGTGCGTGTGTGCGTGCGTGTGTGTGTGTGTGTGTGTGTGTGTGTGTGTGCGTGCGTGTGTGTGTGTGTGTGTGTGTGTGTGTGCGTGTGTGTGTGTGTGTGTGTGTGTGTGTGCGTGCGTGCGTGTGTGTACTTAAAAAATGTGTGTGTGTGTGTGTGTGTGACAATTGTGCGTGCGTGTGCGTGTGTCTGTGCGTGCGTGTGTATGTGCGTGTGTGTGTGTGCGTGTGTGTGTGTGTGTGTGTGTGTGTGTGCGTGTGTGTGTGCGTGTGTGTGTGTGTGTGTGTGTGTGTGTGTGTGTGTGTGTGTGTGTGTGTGTGTGTGTGTGTGTGTGTCTCACCAGATAGCGTGGTCCATGCGGGACACGGTGAGGTACGCCGCCAGGTTGGCCGTGTACGACGAACACACGATGAGCGTGAAGAGCCACCAGCTGCCCATGACGATCCTCAGAGCCACGGAGCCCACCACGCCGTCGCCGCCTGCACACGCACACACACACACACACACACACACACACACACACACACACACAATCTTTAGGTGTTTACTCCAAACCTGTCATCATTGTGATTTCTAACCGTTTATCCTTCAGATCTGCAGTGTGAGTGTGTGTGTGTGTGCGGGTGTGAACGGACACACGCGGCGCCGCTGTGACCTCACAGTTCCAGGTTGCCCGGGGCAACCAGGTGGACGCCCGCTGCCAGACTCACGCAGCAGGTGAGCGCGGCGCTTCATCACCGTGAGCGGAGCGGCTGCACAGCTGCAGCTAATCACAACCTGTTAGGCCTAAAAGCTTTGCCAGGCAACCTGCCAGACCATAATAGGTGCAGCTGCTTGACTCTGCTGGGAAACTCGGCAAGTGTGTGCGTGTGTTATTGTTGGTCCTTCTATCTTTGTGAGGACACACTCGTCAGCAGTGACATTTAGAAACGAGCGGGGACACGTCTGGACAAACTTTATCGATCTGGTTACGATGCAGTTAATATATACACGTTTAAAATAAAGATAAATAATAAATATATAGATATAATTTATATATGAGAGAAACAGCCTGGTATGATTTACTATATTTAGCTTTAAAGGGATAGTTCAACATTTGGGCAAATTGGCCCATCACCATAACCCCTATAGTCATAGCAGTAGGTTTGTTACCTTTAATTGTAGGTGTAAGCTATTTTTAGAACGGTGGAGCAGAGCCGTGAGCTGCTCAGAGCTACGCTACGGAGGCTCATTATGGGATTTCTTGGTTTCCCTCATCAAACTCATCAAATACACAATCCAACAACTCCACAACGCTCTGGTGGACAAGTTGTGACCTGCACATTCACCACGCTATGAGATAATAACACAACGTTACCACACAGAGTTGTTTTAGAGGGAAATACAGAGACTGTTGATGAAAAACTGTCCCTGAAGGCAACGTGCATCAGAGGTTTTGCATGTTTTTCCCTGATGAGTTTGATGAGGGAAACCAAGAAATCCCATGAGCCTCCGTAGCGTAGCTCTGAGCAGCTCACGGCTCTGCTCCGCCGTTCTAAAAATAGCTTGCACCGACAATTAAAGGTAACGAACCTACTGCTATGACTATAGGGGTTATGGTGATGGGACAGTTTGCTAAAATGTTGAACTATCCCTTTAAATTTGCATTACAAGTTTTAGCTGCAACGTTCCCACAACAATCTTTATTGAGTGTGAAGAGACAAACAGACACTGCAGCTCTAATCTAAACCTCCCTTTAATTCATTTAAACACTTTTACAGTTTTACGACCATGTTTCTGTTTTTCTTTTCAATATTTCCGACGCTACAAATCCTCCCGTGATCTCCTCCTCCCGCGTCCATCGGAATGGAATCTGTTGAAAACCGCTCTGAATTAAAATCCGTTGTGATCGGCTACGATTGATTTCAGTCAAACAGCTGTGAGAACGGAGGAGTTCTCATTTAATAAAAGTTGGACTTGTAGTTAATAAAGTCAAACTGGATTAAATAAATAAATACATTCTGTATATTTCCAGGTCAAAGGTCAAGTCGACTGATCAGCCCGGAGCCGGTTCCTCGCCGTCTCCACCGTGACTCTCACCTTGCTGGACGAAGGCTCCGTACACGATCCAGATGGCGCTGTGCAGCGTTCCCGAGCCCAGGGTGCTGGGCGGCTGGCCGGGCGGAGCGTTCTGATTGGACGAGGAGCGCAGCGCCTGCAGCCTGTTGAGCAGGAAGATGAGCACGCCCACCACGGGGATGGCGGCGGCGATGCAGGCCCAGACGGCGAGGTCGAAGGGCGCGAACAGGGAGAAGATGTTGATCTTCTCCTCGGGCTTCCGCAGCAGGATTCCCACGCTGTAGTCGAGGTAACGCTTGCTGAAGTCCACCACGTTCTCCCGCTCCGGCGTGATGGTGATGGCGGACACGGCCAGGTCGGCTCTCTGAGGGAGGAGGAGGGGGAGGAGGGGGGAGGGGGGGACAGGGAGGCTGGTATTTATGTTTTCACTTGAAAGGACTGAAGATAAATTTGATTGGATGAAGCGTCTCTGGCTCGCGTTCAGCTCCGCCCTCTGATTCATGCGGCGGCGGCGGCGGCGTCCGCGGCGTCTGCAGCCTGACGGATTTAGAGTCTGGTTTACCTTGTTGATGAGGTCACCAATCATCCCGTTCCACGAGCCGTTCGGGAGCTGGGATCCATATTTACTGTCTGCGACCTGCAGGACAGATCAATAAAGTTTGGTTCAAAACTGACAAATACTTTAAAAAAATGGACTTCAGCCTCGTGCATCAGGAGACACAACGTGACGGCGTCTGGCGAGAGCTGCCGTGCAGATGCATGATGGGAGTTCACAACATGTAGTATTTTATAAATTCAAGGATTTTCATTCTTTAAAGGGATAGTTCAACATTTAGTCAAATTAGTCCATCACCATAACCCCTATAGTCATAGCAGTAGGTTCATTACCTTTAATGTTCGGTGCAAGCTATTTTTAGAACAGCGGAGCAGAGCCGTGAGCTGCTCAGAGCTACGAACGAAACGAACTGCTATGACTATAGGGATTATGGTGATGGGCCAATTGGTCAAAATGTTGAACTAGCCCTTTAAGTCACTTTCAGTCACTCTAATCCCTGAATCCTCCTTTTGTTGTAAAATACAAACATTAAAGACAGAAGGATCTGATCTCAGGTAAGAAGAAAAACAACAACAACACATCATGTCTGAATCTTTCCTGCCCCCCCCTCCTCACCCCCCCCCCCCTCCCTCCTCCTCCTCCTCCTCCACCCTCCTCCTCCTCCTCCTCCTCCTCCTCAGACCGAGACTGACCTGGTAAATCTCGTACTTGAAGCCCAGGATCTTGGCGAGCGCGTCCAGGACGTCGATGGAGAAACCTTTGTACCTCTTGGGCTGACCCAGGATGTTCTCAGCCACCATGACGAACGGGTCCTCCTGCAGGGGGCGTCATCGTCATCATCATCATCATCAACATCAACATCATCATCATCATCATCATCATCATCGTCGTCATCATCAGTTCATATCAACTGTATTTCTATTTTTCATTATATATAACAACTTGCAACTTCTTGAAGTGTATATACTTTATTTTTTTATTTGTATATATTTGATTCTGTGAGTTGTATTTGTTTTGTTGATGCTTTGTTGACATCGTTTTGTAACATTCATGTCAATAAAGATTTGAATTTGAGAGCGAGTGGAGGTGAAGGTGAACAGGTGCTCGTCATCTACTCCCTGTTACCTGTTGCTGTTACTATGGAAACACGACACCAGTATTCTTTATTGTTATTCATATATTTCGATTTTGTGTAATTTCCTTGTGAACCTTCATTTATGTCTATTATCTATATATTTCTGATGCTCGTTTGCATATTTTGTTTCCTTTAATTATATTATATTTTATTGTTAATTATAGGAGTGTTTTCACCTCTTCCTGCACTTTAAATTGTTAAATTGTTACTTTAACTTGTGTCATTTTTATTTTTGTGTGTCAGAGTGTGTGTGTGTGTGTGCGTCTGGCAGCAGCATCAGTGTGAGCTGGAGCTGCAGCTGCTTCAGGGGATGAACCACAGGGTGGAGGTGTTAGTGTCGCTTGGTTAGAGCTGTGTCTCCTCAGAGCCGAGGAGGGGGGGGGGCTGCTGCTGGGGGAGGAGGAGGAGGAGGGGAATGGGGGGGGGGGGGGCACAGGGAGAACCTGCTGCTGATCTGGGAGCAGTGGAGGAGGAGGAGCTTCAGTTTGGATCGATGCTGAGGAGCTGAACTGTGTGAAGTCATTTCTTACTGAGGAGGGTTTCTGTTTTATAAGAACTCCTGTTTAAATAAAGTTACTGACGTTTGACTGATTGATCCTTTATTCTGATAGTCTCTGCATTTGTTTTTCAATTTTTATGAACACATTGATACTTAGATACAATAATATCAACATTATTAATATTCATAGTATTGATACTTCAGTGCATTTGAAGCCATGTTATTGATACTTTTGTATGATAATATCAATATTATTGACACTTTGTTGCATTAAAACCCACTTTGGTGCATTTATATCCATGTTATTGATACACAGATGGGTTGATATCCATATTATTGATCCTTTGTTGCATTGTGTTGTGTGTTAATATCCATCTTATTGATACACAGATGGGTTGATATCCATATTATTGATCCTGTGTGTGTGTGTGTGTGTGTGTGTGTGTGTGTGTGTGTGTGTGTACGTACCAGCAGAGTGACCACCTTGACCGTGACGCCCTGCATGCCGTTCTCGATGCGACTCTCCTTCAGACTGCCGTTGAGGCCGTGCACCGAGTCCCAGGTGGCGAGCTGCAGACAGACGGAGGGACAGACAGACGGACAGACAGACAGACAGACAGACAGACAGACAGACAGACAGACAGACAGACAGACAGACAGACAGACAGACAGACAGACAGACAGACAGACAGACTGAGTGTTGCATTCGTGTGTCGTGGTTTTTCTCACTAACTCGTGATAATCACATGGTAATGTAATAAAAAGTCAAAAACAAGGTTATATTTCAGTTTTACCAAAGTCTTGCAAAACTTCTATAATTCAGTTTTTCATAACTTTGCTGCATCTCGTAGCGTCTCTCTCTTTGGACTTTGGACCTGCTGGGTTTTTTAAATTGACATTCTCAATAAATTTCCATCCTGATATAAAACTTCACTGCAGATTCTTTTCGCAGGTCGTTGGTCATGGAAAAATAATTTCAGGAAAGTAAAAAGTTAATCCGTTGTGAGTGTTCAAGGTTTTTGACCGAATACCTGCAAATCTAATCAAACCACTTCCTGTTTGATGCACTCATAATATTTCATTATTTGTGTAAACATTAAAGGGATAGTTCAACATTTTTGGCAAGAGAGTTGTTTTAGAGGGAAATGCAGAGACTGGTGATGAACAACTGTCCCTGAAGGCAACGTGCATCAGTGGTTTTACATGAATTTCCCTCTAAAACAACTCTGTGTGGTAACGTTGTGTTATTATCTCATAGCGTGGTGAATGTGCAGGTCACAACTTGTCCACCAGAGCGTTGTGGAGTTGTTGGATTGTGTATTTGATGAATTTGATGATGGAAACCAAGAAATCCCATAATGAGCCTCCGTAGCGTAGCTCTGAGCAGCTCACGGCTCTGCTCCACCGTTCTAAAAACAGCTTGCACCGACAATTAAAGGTAACGAACCTACTGCTATGACTATAGGGATTATGGTGATGGGACAGTTTGACTAAATGTTGAACTATCCCTTTAAACAAAATCAAGCCAAAGAGGAATTTTGCTATCAACAACAACAACAACAACAACAACAACAACAACAACAACATCTGATTCAGGCTTTTGGACACTTCACGGTCTCTGATGCCTGTTGCCATGGAAACGTGTCCAGAGGTTGGACGTCCAGCTTTCACCGCAACAGGCGCCGTTTTCCACTTTGATTCCTTTTCTCTTTTTTTGAGCTGTTTGTTTTTCTCGGCAGGTGTTTGCCATTAGAGCCGGTGTGTGTGTGTGTGTGTGTGTGTGTGTGTGTGTGTGTGTTGCATGATGGCACTCTGAATAAAGAGCATCCCATCACCGTGGAAACACACACACACACACACAGAGATAGAGAGTTTATTGATCAGGTGGAGGGAGGATGGTTGAGAGGGACGGTGCATGGTGTGTGTGTGTGTGTGTGTGTCTGTGTGTGTGCGTGTCTGTGTGTCTGTGTGTGTGTGTGTTTCCCATGAATCCACACTGCATCAGTTAAAGTCCAGACAAACAGCGAATGCATCACGGCTTTATGAGACGAGCTGTGTGTGTGTGTGTGTGTGTGTGTGTGTGTGTGTGTGTGTGCTTCTCGGAGCCGTTTCTCGCTTCAGTGTGAAAATCTGAGTAAAAGCCGGTCGTGTTGACGTCGGAGCGGCGCGATCGGCCACGCTCCGATGAATCTGAGCTGACAGTTAATGCGAACGCTGGCTAATCTCTGACAGAACGTCTTCATTAGCGTCGTTAAGCTAATCACGCTATCTGTTTCTTGTTGTACAGTGTGTGGAGCTGTAAACATGCAGCCGGGGTCACGCAGCAACACAACGCCAACAACACGCCAACAACACGCAGTCGCCTGCAACTAATTGCTCCACTAATGCTCCGCTAATGATGATGACGACGCTGCTGCTGCTGCTTTTAGATATGACACAGTGAAGCGTGTGTGTGTGTGTGTGTGTGTGGGGGGGGGGGGCTCCGGGTGCTGCAGGAGGATCTGGGTCTGGTTTGGTTTGCAGTGATAGAATGAATGTAAAGATGACGCGGCGCTGGTCTCATTAGTCTCGTCAGTCCTCCGCGTTTAACATCCATCAACCTCGCAGACAAACACAGTCACTGCAGGAGTCACAGGAACAAAGACACACAACAACATTGTTCTGTTGCAACAACATTGCAACATAACAAAGAGAAAACCTTTGATTATCAAACAGGTAAAGATAAAAGACTCAGATGGACCTCCGACCCCCGACAGGTTTCTGTAGAGCTGCTGCACCGTTGCCTTCGACTCCGCCCACTAACTCCCAGCTAATCCAAATATGGTCAAAGGGGCGGGGCTTGTTTTGTGTATCTGTAAGAGGCCACGCCCCCAATTATCTATGACTAGTCCCTAAAAAAGTGTAAACAGGTGCAGGAAATGATCTGTAAACATGATTACCGTAATTTTCAGACTATTGAGCAGACCTGAGTACAAACCGCACCAGTTAGATTTTAAAAGAAAATACATTTTGTACATATATATAGGATGCACTTGAATATAAGCTGCAGGTTTTAAACGTCATACACAAACAAAAGGTTACGGGTTACGGAGGTCAGATGAGAGCTGGGACACGGGGCCAGGAAAAAAGTAGCGGCTCATAGTCTGGAAAGTACGGTACGTCATTTGAACATGAGAGTTTATTACCATCAAAACTGTGTATTTAATATAATTTTTATTCTATTTTTGCAAATAACTGTATACGTTCTAGAAATAATTTGGCACGTCTTCATCTCTCTCCCTTTTGTTTTCTATCATTTTAGATTTTTATATTTGCATATTTTTCTACTCAATGCTACTGCAACATCCAAAATGTCCCATGTGTGGATGAATAAACTAGAACAGACTCCCTCTAGTGGTCAGAGCGGGAACTGCAGCTGCTGCTTCTTCCATTAAAACTCACTTTCTGGTTCAGGATTAGTTCCTGGATTTTGAAAATGACTTTGTTTATCAGTCACGTGTTAATAAGATAAGATTCTAGTGGAAACTGGACGTGTTTGTGGCAGACATCCCATAATTATCTCCAACCAATGAGCACGAGCTGAGCCCCAGAGAGACGGAGAGAGGAAACACTTGTTGGATAATCAGAGCTCCTCTGTCCTCGCCACGGTCTCCTCCTCCTCTGGAAGTGTGTGTGTGTGTGTGTGAGGTGGGTGTTCTCCATTAACTAACACACACACACAGACACACACACACACACACACACACACAGACACACACACATTAACTCCAGTTCCCTGCAGCCTTTGAGCCGCTGAAACCTCGGCCTTGGAAATAAACCCGGGAAATGAGGAGGAAAAGAAGAAAATGATCAACAAAGGGCTGAAGCTGCTGCAGTCAGTGTGTGTGTGTGTGTGTGTGTGTGTGTGTGTGTGTGTGTGTGTGTGTATCAGTAATGAGGCGTCGGAGTGACAGTAAAACACAGCGGAGTCAGCAGGTCGTCACAAACCTGGAGGGGAAATGGGACTGTTACAGTTTTTAAGATGCCTTCACTGTCCCTAATCACACGGTTAATGGAGTCTGTTTACAGCACGCACACACACACACACACACACACACACACACACGCACACGCACACACACACAGACAGACACACACACACACACACGCACACACACACACACACACACACACAGCTCACATTAGACGACTGGAGTGGAGATAAACACAATTATGATGTTAAAGTCGGTCCCTGAACATCACACGGAGAGAAAAGTCCAGCGTTTTCACAACTTTTAATGGTTCAATAAAAAGTCTAATTTACTTTGAAATGAGCATCATGTTGCCGTGGTTACAGCTCAATAAAACACAACGCTGGTTTCAGGAAGGTGTTGGTTCTGATGATGAACTGAAACACCAGTAAACACTATATGAATGAGTTAAAGGGATAGTTCAACATTTAGTCAAACTGTCCCATCACCATAACCCCTATAGTCATAGCAGGAGGTTCGTTACCTTTAATTGTCGGTGCAAGCTATTTTTAGAACGGCGGAGCAGAACCGTGAGCTGCTCAGAGCTACGCTACAGAGGCTCATGGGATTTCTTGGTTTCCCTCATCAAACTCATCAAACTCAACTTCCTGTACTTGGTTATTATGAACCAGATGAAGTCGTAGAAGTCAGAGGACGACTGTTTCCATTGGAGGAACAGGGACAACGATCGTCCAATCAGAGCGCAGGTGGGTGCGCTGTAAATCACTGGCTGCAGTAATTTACTGGACATATTGCAGAGTCAGTGATGCATCAGCTCTGCAGAGACTTTGTTGAACAAACTTCTCAGCGAGGCCGTAACGACGCCGAGAGCTCGAGCTCCACATCACAATCACAGGACGAACGAACGCCACGGACTTTTCTTCTTCCTGACAATTATCAGAGCGTTAACGGTCCAGACTGATTTTCCCAGAATGCCAGACGGTCCCAGGTGAGCCTCCGGTCGCTCTAACAGCCGCTCGTTTCGCTGACTTATACCGCGACAGAGCCGAGGAGGTCGGTAATGAGCCGGAGAGACGACGACAACAAACATACGAGACGAGGGACGACAGGTGCGTCCACATCGTCCACATCGTCCACATCGTCCACTGTCTGCGTGTCCGCGTGTCCTCGTTCCATTTCCAGCCGACTCGCTGCACAAACCTGTGGCTGCCGGGACGAGAACGGATCAGACTGAAATATTGAAACCCTGCTCGTCTTCCTCTTCATTTAAAACACAGAAACAGTGGATTTATCAGCGCGGGGTTGAAGCAGCAGCAGCAGAGATCTGTGTGATGATGGATGATGTTAATGAGGAGACTTTCAGAGGAAAACTCACTCACGCTGTCACTCTGTGTGTGTGTCTGTCACAGCCTGACGAGCTCAAACAAACCTCCATGTGTCAAACACGTCTTCAGTTTTCTGACGTATTTACAGGCAGAGGAGCAGCTGCAGCTCCGACTCTGAAGGAAGAGGAGAAAACTCTGAACAACTCATGTGTCCGTCACAGCCTCTGTAATTACGGCTCATTCCCATTAGCAGTAATTACAGGGGATCATCTTTGTCTCCTTTAATCGCTGCTAATTTCTATATTACTCCTCCTTTCATTCCAACAAGATGTGATTTGTACCAGGACGGTGCTTCTCTGTGGTACTTTGTATTTTCACTGTCTGATAATAATAATAATAAAAAAAATCCCCCAGGGACGATAAATCTACTCCAGCAGAGTGGGTTCAGACCTGACGGCTGATTTTCAGGCTAAAAATCTCAATTGGAGAAAAGAAAAAACAAACAAACCAGAAGGAAACTGCTGTTTGTTCCACACATTAAAGAGACGAGTGGTTGATAGTGGAGTTCATTTGATGTTTTTGCATCTTCAACACCTGGAGTGTCTCCGACGGACAGACTGTCCCCAGACCAGTCGTTAGCGCTCACACAGAACAGAACATGAGTCTTTCTCTCTGAGTGCTGCTGCTGCTGCTGCTGCTGCTACTTGTCAGAAAAGCACTAAATAAATGTCCATTCAGCTGCAGACAGCGTGAAGTGATTTGTGTGGCTCTTCAGTCACTCAGAGACGTCGGCAGCAGCAGCAGCTTTCAGTGAGAACAACTTCTCCTGCCATGTGAGGACTCACTCTGAGGACACAAACACGCTACTGCTGCTGCTGCTGCTGCTGCTGCTGCTGCTGCTGCTGCTGCTGCTGGGAACCGATGTGAAGCAGCAACAACACGTCCTCTTCTATTTGGAGATGGACAATTGGACAAAAGGTAAATTCATGCAAAACCTCTGATGCACGTTGCCTTCAGGGACAGTTTTTCATCAACAGTCTCTGAATTTCCCTCTAAAACAACTCGTAGCTCTGAGCAGCTCACGGCTCTGCTCTGCCGTTCTAAAAACAGCTTGCACCGACAATTAAAGGTAACGAACCTACTGCTATGACTATAGGGGTTATGGTGATGGGACAGTTTGACTAAATGTTGAACTGTCCCTTTAATCAGCTGCTCATTCATCAGCTTAGATCACGTTGTTGTGACTCTTGATGTTTCTCTTAAACGTTAGTATGAAAACACGTCGACTGACTGACGTCGCTACAGGCAACAGGCCTGTTGGGAGAGCTGTCAGCGGTCGTCACGGCAACTGTCTCCGAGGACTTGTTTTAACCGTGTGGAGAGAAAAGAAGGTTTGAAATGTTGAGAGTCGACCTGAAGCAGTGAGTCTTCATCTGGAAGTCCTTCCTCCTCTTCCTCCTCCTCCTCTTCCTCTTCCTCCTCTTCCTCCTCCTCCTCCTCTTCCTCTTCCTCCTCATCTTCTTCCTCCTCCTCCTCTTGCAGGAGGTCAAACATGGAGGATAAATTCCCACCTCTCTCTCTCGGCGCCGCTGCTCATGCATTATTCCTGTCCTCCACACCTCTCCTCAAATGTCACCCCCCCCCCCCCCCCCTCCCTCCCTCCCCCCTCCTCCCCCCCCCCTCCTCCTGTCATCTGAAAGGCTAGGCCGGCTGTATTTCTGTAACTCACTCTCCCGTGGACAGGAGAGCAAAATGCCAGCATTTACCATGTCCCCGCCCCGCCCCCCCCCCCCTCCCCCCTCCTCCCCCCTCCACCTCCCTTCCTCACCCTGCCTCTCTCCTCTCTTTTATCTCCTATGATCGGTGAGTTAACACGACTACGGAGGGCGAGAGTCACCTGTGTGATGTTACTGACCAGCTGTCAATCAAACTGTGAGGGGGCGGGGCATGTTGGGTTTGAAGCCTCTTAACCCCCCCCCCCCCCTCCTCCTCCCCCGAGAGTTAAACATCACACAGCCTGTTGAAGTCACACACTCACACACACACACTCACACACACACATGTAGTGTTTCATTAAAAAGCAAAGTCCCTATGAGGTGAATGTGCTGAGGTAAACATATACTGTATTTGCTCCAAGGACACACACACGCACACACACTTACAGTAATGTCAAGGCTTCACACACACACACACACACACACTCGTGCAGCCACCCACCAACACACACACACAGACACAGACACACACACTGATCAGGATTCCTCTCTCCTTTCACACCGTCCTCTCTGATGCATTTTACTGTTATGAAACCTCTTTGATGTCTAATCTACACAAAGCTTCTCTCTCCAGGGCCTTTTCAAAGAAAAACACACCAATATGAATGTCAATTAGTGTATATGTGTATATGTGTGTGTGTGTGTGTGTGTTTCCCTGCTTTTGATTTCTACCTTTTCTTGTTGGTCTCCAGATGAAGACCGTGGGTGTTGGTAATTAGCTCTGCTGCAGGGACTCAGCCTTCACTGGATCACAAAACTCCAGAAAAATATGTTTTTTTTTCATTATTTTTTCATTCCAGCTCAGGACATTAACTCTAATGTGCAGCTTCACCGCAGCTTCACCGCAGCGCCGCTGTTTCCAGACCATAATCCAAGATGACGGCTTCAGCTCGGAGCCTTTTCAAACTGCATGAAGGGTAAAGGAAAGCATCGGAGCGCAGAGATTCTTGTTGTTGAAGGAAAAATATCTCAAGTAGATAAATCAGATCTATTTCACAACCTCCAGATCTTTACCGTCGTCAGGTTCACTGATCCACTTCCTGTTGCACTGATCTCAGATCAGATGAGACAAGCTGCTGGATTTCATCACATTACGACTGGAGGACAAGACATTCTTTGTGTAAAAAGTCCAAGTCCTGATCTCTGAGGTCCCAGAGGACGCGTCCTGTACGTGAGTCGACTCTAAAGAGACGGTTCAAGAGAGACGAGACGTTGTAAAGGTGAACGAGCCGGAGGAACCGGAGCTCGGCGCGGGTCGCGGACTCGTCCTCCATGTTTGATGCTGCAGAGGTGAAAGTCCTGGACGCGCCTTCGTCTCCAGGTCGGACCGTCCTCTGTCCTCCGTCCTCTGTCCTGGCGCCATGGTGCATCACTGGCGGCGCTGGTGAACCATCTGGTCCGTCAGCGCTGGAGACGTGGGACAAGAATCCAGGCCGTGGGTTTGACTCCAGTCCAGACGGATCCAGCGCTAACGCTCTCTGTTCACTGATCAGTTAAAAGACTTGTTGCAGATTTAGCCGCGATATCGATGGGAAAACAACAACATGAACTATATTTGATGTCACTTGATAAATAAAAACCACAACATTGGAGCTAACGACCTAATTTTCATCATTATGTTACAGTGTCGGTTGCCTGATCAATAGATTCGATTGGTCCATGAACTCACTTCTTCTGTCCAAATCAATGTCAGTACTGATACTTTATTTCATCATTTAATCAACAGTTTGCCTTTTATTGTTGGGTTAATGATCGATGCATTCACTAATGACTAAAAAACTATTTAATTTAAAGATATTTATTTGGATTTACAGTAAATTTAATCTCAGTCTTGTAACTCAACAGGTGCTGCAGCGATGTCTAGTTATTATGTTATATGCCGTCAGCTATGAGGACACATGCTGCATTATGTCACTTTGTTAATATTCAGACAACGCTGCCTGAAGTTTAATGATTCTATTGAATCTATTTGTTCATTACAGAACCATATAATCTGACATGCAGTCAGCTTTTTCCTTGAATGCACAAACAGTAGCTGCGATTGAGGAGATGGTTTTATATTCAGTCCCTTCAGAAATCCAAACATTACATCTGTTTTTTTTTCTTTTCTGTTTGTCATTGTGGTTCATTACAGCTTTTTCATTCTCAGTCCTGCCATTATCACCGAGGCTAATTTAGCATCTCTTTGTGGGATGTTCTGGAGCTCAGTGGTCATTCATCACCGCCCACGCCTGATCGAGACTCGGCTATATCTTTGTGTCTTTGGGGAAAAAATGAAAAGGGAGAAAAATATCTATCTTGTTCCATGTATTATTCACAGAAATTAGCAAAGCTTCTAGTTTTCAAAGACACAAATTGTTGTTAACGACTCCAAATTACCTCAGGGATTTGAAATTAGCAGCGTCTGAGGCTCATTTTCGTTCTCCAGCATTTCTAATGGATTCATTTCAGAAGGGCCGGTTACAATGCCGTCCCCATTACGGGCAAATGGCTGCGTAATTCCTATCCTCAACAAAATAATTGCAAACCTCTTTAGCTCTTGTGTGTGAGAGGAGAGAGTGACAAAAAGAAAAGAGGCAATGGAGAGATGGGAGACATGGCGGGGGGGTGGAGGGGGGTGGAGGGGGGTTGGCGGCTGGTCAGAGGAGGCAGTGAGAGGATGTAAACATGTCATCAGTCGTGAATAACGCTCCCGTCCTCAGGCTGCGTCTGATTCATTTACATAGAAGAAGCATCTGTGACATCTGCTAAAGTAGCGTGTGAATCATCCATACGAACTAGTTACACAAATGCTCCGTGTGAAGCCTCTGCACAACTCACAACGCTCTAGTTTTAGACATTACAATACATTAAATATAATTTAGTCTCTCTGATGTGTTTTATGAGACGTGTGTTATTGGGTAGATGTTAAATGTGCACAGATAAAATGGAGGCTGTGAAGCCTTGGGGATAAAAGTGGTGGTTTTGGATGAAGGTCAGTGTGTAGGTGTTTGATTCTTAAACTTAAAGACCCTTTGGGATGTTGCTGATGACATTTTGTAGTTTGAAAACTCCAGTGTGGCATTTTAGTCTGGAAATGAAGCAGAGACCTTTGATGCAAACTATGATGCTGCAGACGCCAAGTTCACGTGATCGCAGCGCTGAGACTGTCCTGACGAAGGCCTCACATGGTCGACTCATGAGTATGGATGTATGGATATTGGTTTACAGGTAAATGCAAAGACTGATGATGAAAAACTGTCCCTGAAGGCAACGTGCATCAGCGGTTTTGCATGAATTTCCCTCTGAGCAGCTCACGGCTCTGCTCCGCCGTTCTAAAAACAGCTTGCACCGACAATTAAAGGTAACAAACCTACTGCTATGACTATAGGGGTTATGGTGATGGGACAGTTTGACTAAATGTTGAACTATCCCTTTAAACACAGCATTTTACTTAGTGGTTCTGTCCCTTGATGGATCCAAGGGCACTGTTTGTTCTCCAGCAGCCCATCTCACTTATGGTGTCCCACAAGGCTCCGTTGTTGGTCCTCTATCACTTCAATTCAACATTCAATTTCTCACTTATGCAGATGATACACCGCTGTATTTTCCCAAACTGTTACAGTCCTTGAAGGCCTTTCTGTCCCAGGATTTGTTGTATCTGAGGTTTTTATGTTCGGCTCCACCTGTACCACGTCTACTTTGGTGAATAACCTGAACTTCTACTCCATCAAAGTAAAATCTGCTGCAAGAAAACTTTGGTGTTCTGTTTTGATTCTGAGCTCCTGCTTCGATGTGCAAACGAACCTGGTTGTGCAATCTTACTTTTTTGAACTTATGGATCATCTTCCAAAAATAATATTGACCTGCGATCTCTGCTGGTGTTTACTGAATAATCCTGTGTGAGTGTAGGAGTGAGCAGCACAGTTTCAGGTATAGTATCTGCGGCAGCAAACCCTCACCTCATTAATATCTTAAACATTGATGTGCAGTATAATCGACATCTCAGGGCTATTTTGATCACTTTTGACCATTTTTGAATGATGTTAACATTTAGAATCTTTGTCAGTACATTATTTCCTTCATGAAAAGGTTATTTAACATTGATTCTGACCTCCTCTATCAACATATTGGACATAACAACACACTAAATATGCCGATATTTGCTCCATCAGCAACAAACAGAAAGTTTTAGGTCGACAAAGTTGATGTCAACGCTTCACAAGACTTTGTTTTCCTGCTCCTCTCTGCTGTGACTGCTGAGGGTTGAACTACTGAACTGTTTCCAATGGAGCTGTTGAACCCTCTGGTTTCACACTGGTTTGGTGTCGACGGTATCTGGTGTCAGGTGAAACAGGTCGATGATGAACTCCACTGAACAGGAGCCGTCTTCAAAAAAGCATGTGAGCTCACAAAGAGTCATGTCGAGCTTCTTTCAAGATAAATCTGTCTGATTGAATCAACACTAACACAACAAAGTGTCTGGAGAGGAATTGAGTTGATCACCGATGGTTTATAATCAGTATTTAATAGATTTCTTCTCTCATTTAGCTGGACGTCCAGTGGAGGACTCCCTGAGAGTCCTCAGACTTCAGTTTGACACCACTGGAGCTGAATCAGGGTCTCATTAGGAGTCAGAGAGCTGATCTGTCTGCTGAAGCCGTCCCAGCGGCCGGCGTCCGTCTGATTGAAAACAACGATTCACCAACACTCTCTCTGAGGATCGTGGGCGAGAGCATAATGTCCTCAGACAAACCAGGATGGAAAAAATACAGAAATACCAGAGTTCTGTTGTTTTTTTTTTGCCGTCTTTCGAGGGAGGGCGATTTACCGACAACAAATTGCCGGGAAGACACATCAAAAGTCAATGAGATGAGAAAAGTGAGGACAGATAGATGGGATAACACACGGGGGAGGTCTGAAGGACCGGAGCGCCGCCACACAAGTTTACAGGGAAAGAAGGAAATAACATTTCAATCTCTATCAGGTCTGATCTGGAGGTGTGTGTGTCTGTGTGTGTGTGTGTGTCTGTGTGTGTGTGTGTGTGTGTGTGGGAGGGGGGGAGTGTTTCATCTGTGGGGAAAATTTGCTTTGAGAAATGGCCTTGGGAGGAGAGGGAGGAGGCGTGGACAGCACAGAGAGATGAAGATGGAGATTTGGATAACACCAACACTGTAGGGGGAAAATGAATCGAGTGTTCGTGTGTGTGCGTGTCCATGTGTGTGTGTGTGTCTGTGTGTGTGCGTGTGATGAGAGCGAGCAGCTGATATCTCGCCGGCAGGTAGACAACATCTACCTGTGTGTCAGAAACTCTATAAAAGTTTCCTGTGTACGATTACGAACTGGCAGCGGCTTCACAAACACATTTGGACTTTTCCGACGCCTGGAGGAGGAGGAGGAGAAAATAAAAACTGGAAGTGAGATAAACTCAACAAACAAACTGTTTCAGGTTCCTGCTCCGTTAAAAACCTCCAGACGAACCTCCAGGAACTGATCTGAGGACAGTTTCACCACATTTTCCACTTTGTTTCTGCTGGAACTGGTTTTGCTTTTTAGAGCGACTTCGTTTGCGATTTAGGAACAACATGAAAATAAGTTTTAAGTGAGGCCTTTGGAGCAGCACATCTGCCCAATATTAAATTTAATTTTTTGGTGAACTATTCCTTTAAACAAAAGGAAAAAGTCCCTTTAAGTTACATTTAGAACAAATAAAACATGTGATCTATGGCTTATTTTATATCTTAATTTGATTGACAGCTGTAATCAGGCTTCAGATGTTCATCAGATGTGAGTTTAGGACATAAACATTAATCCAGATGTTCTTCCACGTCAACGGCATCAATGCAAAGAAACAGCTGGATGTGAGCTTCCTTTGATTAAACAGGGCGGCTGTGACTGATCCCAGACCTGTCACTGGTCCTCTGCATGAAGCCGTGTGATTTATGTGTTGTGTCAGAGAACTGATGAAGGTGTGGAGCCGAGTGGAGAGAAGCCACGACTCGCTGTCACATCGTTTACTGACACCAACGGCTGCAGGTTGTGTGTCTGTTCCTGGCTCTGTGTGTGTGTGTGTGTGTGGTCCAGGCTGGTGTGTGTGTGTGTGTGTGTGTGACAGCTGTGAACATCTGGACATCAGCTCCTTCCTCCACTTCTCAGAAGGTGTTCAACAAACATCTGAACTCTGACAACAGCTGTTTCATCCAAGACTCTTTAAAATCAGCAGGAATATTTAACAGATATCTCGACGTTCCCTGGAACGTTTTGAGTCTGGAAGACCGTTTGTGTTGACCAATCACAGCGCTCTATTTAATTGGCTACCGTCATCCTGCTCTTTGCTCTGATTGGCCGTAGCGCTACCCGATGGCGTGCAGAGGCAGTTTGACAGACAGCCGTCCGGTCGTCGCCAGACTGGACGTTTTAATGATACAGTCTGGTTTGTCAGGATAACAAATATGATCAATAAAACTATTAACGGTTTAATTGATTCATAATCAGATATTGGCATCAGGACTTTAGTGGAACAGAGAAATTAATGTGTTTAACAAAACCAGTATGTGGAGGAAATTCAAACTAATCAAATACTTGCACTACTGTTATTCATTTGCACTTGTACTGCTGCTATTGTGACTTTTGTTTTTGTTTTTACTATTACTTAGTTTGTATTATAGATGGATATATATATATATATATATTCTAGTTTTCTAGATTGTTTTAAATGTCTATTGTCTGCACCGAGGATCCTGTACATATTGTAGAACTGACAATGAAGCTGTTTTGACTTTGACTTCATAAAGTTCTGTTTTGTTCTGGTTCAGTTAATAATGTTGGTTTATGTACGTAAATGTAAACATGTGGTTTGTCGATTAAACACTTGTGAAAGAGGAGCAGATTATTATTATTATTATTATTATTATTATGAGATGATTCTTGGTTCTGTTCCTTCTCATTAATCAGTCGTTAAACGTGACGTCAGGTGAGTCTGTGACATCATCACACCTGTCTCTGCTTTACTGTACAACAACAACAACAACAACAACAACAACAACAACAACAACAGGAGCAACACGCCTCATCTGTGTGTGTTTATATTGGAAATACACTCTGGTGGATGTGGGGGGTAATAGCTGTGTGTGTGTGTGTGTGTGTGTGTGTGTGTGTGTGTGTGTGTGTGTGTGTGTGTGTGTGTGTGTGTGTGTGTGTGTGTGTGTGTGTGTGTGTGTGTGTGTGTGTGTGTGTGTGTGATCTATGGGCCTCTGTCCTCCTAATGGTCATTATGTAACACAGGGGAACTCATAACTCAGAGTGAGAAGCCAGGTGATTAAATCTTCATTACTGCAGCAACAACAACACACACACACACGCACACACACACACACACACACACACACACACACACACACACACACACACACACACACACACACACACACACACACACACACACACACACACACACACACCACTAGTAGTTCTGTCTGTTTGTAAAGTCGCTGCACATTGAAATAATTCAGGTGAATCTAAAGGATCGACTTCGTCTCCATCGTCCTCTTCCTCCTTCATCTTCCTCCTCCGTCAGGATCAAAGATGGCCGCCGCCGCAGCCGCCGCTGCTCGGCATCGTCTTCGACACAAATCAAAGGCGTGATCTGAAGTGAGAGTCCGTTAAGTGCAGCGATCGGCCGCTCGCTTCTACTTCGATTTCTTCTTTCTTCATCTGAGAAACGTCTGTAAACGGTTTCTCTTTCATCAGGACCTTTAATTACACACACACACACAACACACACACACACACACACAGCTTTACACAACACACACGCATAACACACACGTTTCATTTTAGTCCTCAATCAATGATCCATCCTTCATCACCTCTTTAATCACACACCTCCTTTCTACTCGTTCTCTCTTCCTTTCATCCGCTTGGATTTTCAAATTGTATTTCAGTGGATTTCTTTCCTCTCCTTTCCTTCCTTCCTTCCTT
Source organism: Decapterus maruadsi (assembly GCA_030347415.2). Lineage (NCBI taxonomy): Eukaryota > Metazoa > Chordata > Actinopteri > Carangiformes > Carangidae > Decapterus > Decapterus maruadsi. The sequence goes on from CM064888.1 coordinate 979,163, forward strand.
CCTTTCCTACCCTTTCCTCCCCTCTCCTACTTCCTCTCCTCTCCCTTTCCCCAGAATAAATACCATGACTGACATGTTATTTCAGCCATGTTCAATAAAACTGTTGTAATTCTGCACATTCTCAGAGTGTGAGACAGAACATGAGGCTGTGATGCGTTCAGGCTCCTCCTCCTCCACAGCGAGGTCATGGTGATGACATCATCCAGCAGCAGCAGCAGCTCTGTCCTGGTGTATTTACAGTCCCTCCACTTCAAACTCCTCTAAATGTTCATTAAAACCTTGTTCGTCCCGTTAAACATCGACTGGTTTTTCTGTGAAGAGACGACTCCGACGACGCTAATCAAGGTTAACGTAACACGGTTTGACGGCGTCTTCGCTGATTGGACGAGTTAATGAGGTGAGAGTCGCTGCAGCTCGTTGCTGCTGCGTGAATGAGTGATGACTGTGTTCACTCACTGAGGGAGAAGAAGACTACAACTCCCATGAGGCCGCGGGGCCGGCGGCCGTCAGCAGCACCGAGAAGATACGAGAGCTTTAATGAGATTCCTCTGATATGATGATGAGGAGGAGGAGGAAGAGGAGGAAGAGGAAGAGGAGGAAGAGGAGGAAGAGGAGGATGAAGAGGGAGGAAGAGGAGGAGGAGGAGGGGGAGGAGGAGGAAGAGGAAGAGGGAGGAAGAGGAGGAGGAGGAGGAGGATGATGAGGGAGGAGGAGGAGGAGGAGGAGGAAGAGGAGGAGGAGGAGGAGGAGGATGATGAGGGAGGAAGAGGAGGAGGAGGAGGAGGAGGAGGAGGAGGAAGAGGAGGATGAAGAGGGAGGAAGAGGAGGAGGAGGAAGAGGTGGAAGAAGAGGAGGAGGAGGAGGATGAAGAGGGAGGAAGAGGAAGAGAAAGGAGGAAGAGGAAGAGGGAGAGGAGGAGAAAGGAAGAGGAGGAGGAGGAGGAGCAGGAGGAAGAGGAAGAGGAGAAAGAGGAGGAGGAAGAGGAGGAGGAGGAGGAAGAGGAGGAAGAGGGAGAAAAAGAGGAAGAGGAAGAGGGAGAGGAGGAGAGGAGGAGGAGGAAGAGGAGGAAGAGGAGGGGGAGGAAGAGGAGGAAGAGGAGGTGTGGACCTCCTCAGATCAGCAGCCTGATGACTGAGGAGCAGACGATGAACTGAACGGAGGTCGATGAGTGAATCAACAGGTGACGACTGACGGAGGTCGACCTTTGACCTTTGACCTTTGACCTTTGACCTGTTGGAGCCGACGGCGTTGTAACCAAACACATGGAAACCATGGCAACGAAGCCAGGCCCCGTCCTCCCTCTGCTCTCCTCCTTCCCAGAGCGCTGATCCGACTCTAACAACCAGCGTCCCACATGATCCTGGAAATAACAGTGAGTGGGATGGATCCGGATGGATCCGGATCGCTCCTCGTCCTCCTCCTCTCATTCTAATTCTCACCTCTGTGAACCTCCTGCAAACACTGGATGCATAATTAGCATCATTAGCAAAGACAATGCTCTGTTTATTTATAAAACTCTCCTGGGGAGAACGCGCCGGAGCGCACGCCTCCAGGAAGTAGTCACGGCCCTCGTGTTGTTTAATCTGAATTCTGCCTTTTCTGTGATGAAAGAGTTCTTTATAACCAGATGTTTAGATCAGGCGCGGCGTTATGGGTGGGCCTAACGGGCCTGGGCCCACCCACTTGTACAACTGGCCCATCCAAAATGACAGGGTGAACATTTTTCTTAACTTTTATTTTTTATTATTAAAATTAACATCTAAATTCAGAATAAATACTAAAAACGTCGAAGATAAAAAGGAAATTAACCAGCCAGAGGTAAACCTCTGAAAGGAGGAGGAAGAGGAAGAGGACCCCGCCGGGAGGAAGAGGAAGAGGCAGATGAGGTCCGTGGACCTCCTCAGATCTGTCAGCCTGATGACTGGTGGAGCTCGGACGATGAACTGAACGGAGGTCAGACTCTGCAGTGAATCCCAAACAAAGATGCAAACTGACCAGACTTCGGATTAAACTTTGACTTTTGACCTTTGACCTGGGTTTTGGAGTGGATCAGTGCGTCTTGCAGCGGAGACGGCTCAAACACATGGAAAGGCTGACAGCCAGTGAGGGCGGCCGCTGCTCGTTGAAAGCAGCTGTAATAACTGATTTCTGGTCCTGAAACGTTTGTAATATGTCCGGGATAAAGTCGCTAGATTTGTGAGTCTTTTTAACAAAAAGTCGCCAAGAGAAAGTCCCAAATTTGGTCCTGGAAGTTGGCAACACTGCAGCCTAGTTTGGATTGGATCCGGATGAACCACGTGACCACGCTGGCCGAGATCAAAAGCTGTCGCCACTCTGTTATATCTACTGCTCTGGGCTATTGTAAGAACTTGTTTAAAAATGTCCAGATATTTTATTACTTTATGAAAATAAATGTCTGTGAGTTTAGCAAAGACTGATTTGATTTGCTCTGCATTTTTAAACATTTTATAAAACCCTGAGCCTTTTGGGGAGAAGCGCACCGCGCTGTCAGGTCTCAGTAGGTCTCAGTAGAAATGGTGTTGCTTTGTTTCAGTCATTGAGGAATAATTTCCAACTATATGTATGTTAGTGTTATTTTTTCCTGAGAAGTGGCCCATCCAAAATTACTCTGGCCCATCCAAAATTGAAATCCTGGCGCCGCGCCTGGTTTAGATGTGGAGGAAACATCGGAATGTCGACCTATTCCCGTCTGTCGCCGGTGGAATAAAGTTATCGCCCACGTCGTGAAGAAAGAACGTTATCTGGAACCCGATCAGTTTAACTTCTGGTGTAAAAAAGAGACTCCATGTTCAGTCAGTTAAAGGGATAGTTCAACATTTAGTCAAACTGTCCCATCACCATAACCTCTATAGTCATAGCAGTAGGTTCGTTACCTTTAATTGTTGGTGCAAGCTGTTTTTAGAGCGGCGGAGCAGAGCCGTGAGCTGCTCAGAGGGAAATTGCCTCCAAGGACAGATTTTCATCATCAGTCTCTGTATTTCCTTCTAAAACAACTCTTATTTTGAAAGAACACACTTCCTGTTCTCCAGCAGGTTTAATGGACCAGACTCGACCAGGAGAAGTTGAAGTGGCCGTCGGGTCCTTGGGGGGGGGGGAGCTGCTACTGGAGCACAGCTGACACCATGACTGATGACTGTCGCCTGGGAAACGGTGTATGTGTGTGTGTGTGTGAAGCAGTTTCTACAACAGCTAAACAAGTGGAAGTGAGTGTGTTCTTTAAAGTAACACTCGACATGAACGTGTGAGTGTGACGACATGATTTCAGGTTTCAGTGAGGAGGCGAGTCTGTGTGTGTGTCTGTGTGTGTATGTGAGATAATGTGCGACCAGAGTGTGTAAAGCTGGATGTGTGACAGTGTGTGTTCATGTGTGAAGGGCTGGTGTGTGTGTGTGTGTGTGTGTGTGTGTGTGTGTTTGTGTGTGTGTCAGACGGAGCTGGTGGCAGTTTTCACGCTTTAATACAAACTGTGTGACGACTCGACTGATGATGTCACTGATGAGAGTCTCACACGCACACACGCACACACGGAGCCGATCAATACTTCATTATAAGTTCATACGGAGCCTGAAGCGGTTGGTATTTACCAGCCGTGACGTCTGGTGTGTTGTTGTTGTTGTTGACTGTAATCAAGCTATTTAGATTTAATTCTAATAAATACATTAAAATAATGTCATATTTAAAGGGACAGTTCAACATTTAGTCAAACTGTCCCATCACCATAACCCCTATAATCATAGCAGTAGGTTTAGATTTAATTTGTAAGCTGTTTTTAAATACATTAAAATAATGTCGGAGGCTCATTTAAAGGGATAGTTTTCATCAAACTCATCAAAAACAATCCAACAACACCATAACCCTGGTGGATAATCATTCAGCAGTAGAGATAATAACCTTTAATTACCACACAGAGTTGTTTTAGAGGGAAACACAGAGACTGTTGATGAACAACTGTCCCTGAAGGCAACGTGCATCAGAGGTTTTACATGAATTTACCTCTAAAAAAAACCTACTGCTATGACTATAGGGATTATGGCAATGGGACAATTTGCCAAAATGTTGAAATATCCCTTTAAATATTTTCTCATCTCATCAGAAACATTCACGTCTAATTTGCATGAACAGCTTTAATACTGAGAATCATCTTCAACTCCTCTGGACAAATGAAAAGAGAGGGAGGGGTCGGTGTTGGGCTGAATCATGAAGCGGTGACAAAACGTTGCAGTGTTATGTTTTGTTGTTTTTTTGGGGGGGTTGTGACTTCACGTGGGCGGGCGGCGCCACCACCGTGTCACTTCCTGTCGGCTCAGTCGGAGTGAAAGCTCGGTGAACTCACCCTCTTGATGCCTTTGCCGAAGGTCTCGCTGTAGCTGGAGCCCAGGATCTCAAACTGGACGTGAGAGTTGGAGCCGCTGTCCTTAAAGTCCATGGTACCTGTCAGACCTGTGATGTTGCCCTGGAGACGGAGAGACGGGGAGACGGAGAGACGGATGTCAAAACTCATGGAGGATATAAAAAGGAGTTCAGAAAGTTTAGCAGCAGCAGTGGATTCTGGAGTGAACCTCTACTCTGAAAAGCAGGAGCTCTGTCCTTGAAACTGGTTTTATTACCTTTAAATGCATTAAATTAGTAAGAAACTATTTTAAATTGCATTACACTTGACTTGGTGATTTGAAATGTGTTAATTGTGAGTCTGTCTCTGTGCTGTCCGCTGTTTATTCGTGTCATATTGTAAATTAGCAGCGAGCTAAATCTGGTGCAACCATCTCATCTCCTTATTTCTTGCAAATAATTAATGTCATTGCACACTGTCCCTTAATAAACTAAACTAAACCTGTGAAGTCAGTAAAAGGTGAACAACGTGCATCTGAAATAATAATAATAATATTCAACATTGTGCGTCTGTTTCCACCGGACACACGACAGAGAAGTGAAAAGAAAAAGGGACGAGCGGCTTCGACTTCATTCAAATGCACTTCTACATCATTAATCCATCATAAAAGAGGCCATGTCAGTGTTGTTAAGTTTAATGTTCATGCAGATAAAATATAATGAAGTGACAGTGAGATGGAGGGAGGGAGGGAGGGAGGGGGGGGGGGCGACATTGAGGAGCCATTAAAGGAGGTCAAAGGGAGTAACGGAGGAGAAAATCATCAGAGGATGGAGGAGGGAGGAGGGAGGGATGTGGAGACAGAGAAAGAAAATAAAATGTGGAAAACCACGGGGGGGTCGATCACCACACCGCGTCCCATGATGCTTTGTGATCGCCTACAGGGTCAGGAAGTGCACATCGCACGTGAACGCAACCGACGAGGAGGAGAGATCGCCATGGAAACCATCAGCCCATCATCAAAGAGAAGAGGAGGAGGACAAGAACCGATATAGATCCCTAATTAATCAGTTTATAAATTAATGATCAGCTTTATTATTATTTCATGACCGTTGATCGGCCGCCGTGCAGAACATACAGACGAAGGATGTTTAGAGATGTATGAGCTCTCGTATCAAACGCCGCCCGCCGCCGCCCGCAGAAATGAGCTTTCATCACTTCATCAGTTTGTTGTGTTGGATTGTAAAGTGAGACTGAAGACGTCGCCCGTCACGCCGCGGGCCAGACCGACGGCGCCGGCGAAACTAAATGTTCCTCTGTCAGCGGCGAAAGGTCGCAGTCGTCGTCACCTGGAGGAGAATAATAATGTTTCATGGTGTTTGTTCTGTGTGGAGCTGAGCCAGCGATGCCTCCACTTCTCCATCCGTCTCCCAGAAATATAAATATATATCCTATAAATATAAACCCACTGCATCAATATCTGAATATTTGTACAACAGAGCGCTGATTTGTGAACTCTGCCTCTCTCTCTCTCTCTTGTAAAAAAAAAAAGGAAAACAAGGTCAGAAGAGCTGGAATAAAAACATCAAGCCAGAAAAAAATAAAAGGTTGTTTGAACTGAGCTCATCTATAAAACACGGTGTGATACTACAGCACACAGATAATGTGTTTACAATGAACAAGGGCAACGTTTATGAGCCAAATAAAAGCTGCGAAAGATAAATGATTAGCATCGCTGCAGCTAACAGCTTTGGCTTCGCTGATAACAACTGTGTAAGTGGAAACACTGAGCTGCCGAGACAACAGAGCTTTAGAGAATGAAATAAAGTGTTTTCTAACAGTTTCAAAAAAAAAAAAGTGTGAAACTTGGTGAACCTGAAACACACAGTTTTAGACAACTTTACACAAAACACCTTAGTTTGAGCAGCTGAAGTTGAACTGTCTTGTTCAAATAAACAAAACTGTTCACTAACTTGAACCGTACAGTTGTATGTGTGTTTATAAACATGTTAACGAGCTCCAGGTGGATTGTTTATAAACATGTTAACGAGCTCCAGGTGGATTGTTTATAAACATGTTAACGAGCTCCAGGTGGATTGTTTATAAACATGTTAACGAGCTCCAGGTGGATTGTTTATAAACATGTTAACGAGCTCCAGGTGGATTGTTTATAAACATGTTAACGAGCTCCAGGTGGATTGTTTATAAACATGTTAACGAGCTCCAGGTGGATTGTTTATAAATATGTTAACGAGCTCCAGGTGGATTGTTTATAAACATGTTAACGAGCTCCAGGTGGATTGTTTATAAACATGTTAACGAGCTCCAGGTGGATTGTTTATAAACATGTTAACGAGCTCCAGGTGGATTGTTTATAAACATGTTAACGAGCTCCAGGTGGATTGTTTATAAACATGTTAACGAGCTCCAGGTGGATTGTTTATAAACATGTTAACGAGCTCCAGGTGGATTGTTTATAAACATGTTAACGAGCTCCAGGTGGATTGTTTATAAACATGTTAACGAGCAGAACAGACAGAAACGTGGAGAAAAAGAGTGATTTTCTGCCTCTGCTCTGGTCTCACATCTGGGCTTATTGTGACAGAACGGTAGCTCCTATCAGAGAGAAACCCAGACCGTCATGGCTGTCAGGACTTCCTGAACCATCTGCTGTGATTCTGGTGTTTCTACACTAAATATCTTGGAGACAGTTACGAGTTTAAAACATCGGTCCGTTCTGCTTCTCTCAGAAAATCTTTGTATTGGAGTCAATGAGGAGCAGAGACAGACGTGGCCGCACTCAGAGGCTGATCATTCAAATTCTGTAAGTCTCTCTGATATGTTGAGCACATGGTGAGAAACAGAACAAGTTTGTCTACAAATGTGGATAAAATCATGTGTGTAGAATGTAAACTGTGTCCAGGAGGAGGGTGGAAAGAGAAAAAATATAGAATTTTTGGGGGGATTTCTCCCCCGATGATGTCATCACTCTGACACGAACATTCCGTGCAATACACACCCATTGTAATCTCATATTTATCCAAATATGGTCATGGTCATTGATCAGTGATTGATCAAAAACTATATGACTATAATGCACTGTTTACAGTTTAAATCAGTCTCGATTGCCCCATGACCCTAATAATTATAATAATTAATTTGGAAAATTAAATGCAATTTGCCAAATTGTCTTAACAGAATAAACAGTGGTGAACAAATTATCCAAATGGGCAAAAGTCAAAAGTGCTTTTGAGTACGGAGCGCTCTCTTTATGTGCTGTCATGTCTCATGGAGGCTACTTTTATATATAGTATTAGTGTAGGACACACACTTATCTACAGAAGAGAGTTAGTTAACCAACAAAAAGTTTGGGGTGAAAGTATTTTCTTGTCTTTTTTCCCTCTGGGTCTGAAATGTTAGGTTCAGTGAAAACAAAGAGGTTCAAGATGAGATACTGTTTCTGAACGCTGCAGCCTTGACAGAGATGTGTTTTTACTGTGTTTCTATCATCCACCTCAGGATTGATACGATGAGCAGATTAAATGCCATTGTTGTAATTTTTCCAGCATTATAAAAATCCTTCTGAGTGTGTGATAAACCCTCAGATTAGTTGGGTTTTGTTACGCTGGATTGTGTCTCATCGTCTCTCCTTCCTAAACCTGCAGCAACACAACCACAGCCACTCTGTTGTTTCAACGCCGTGTCTCAGCGTTCTCAGCTCCTATTGTCAAACATCACAGAGTGTGTAGTAGTGGAGGTAGGGAGGCGTCCCGCTGCGTGCTGCATCTGTTCAGCCTCACATCTGTCAGGTCGGTGCAGTCTGTGTTTACATCTCTAAATCTCATGCACTACTTTTCAAATGAAACCGTCGACACTGTGAGACGGGTAAAAAACAAGAAGCAAAGAAAAGAAAAAGACAAATAATGTGCCGTTATAGATCGTTAAATCCACACTGGAGGTGGTTATTAAAGGCATCAGGTCTGTTCTGCAGCTCAGAGGTCGCTAACGACGTGTCAAAGAAACAAACTAATGGGTTTTAATAGAGGAAAAAAACAACCTCTGATCGATACATCTGAAAACATCTCAGAGCAATTAAACTCAGACTGAGGTGAGGATGACGAGGAGGAAGGAGCTGAGACTCTCCTCTCGGTTTAAACACTAACAAACGCTCTGTTGAATCTAATTATTTGTATTGTGTCAGTTCAGGTTTTGACGGACAACAAACGACCAACACCGCGACCCTGGAGCCGTTAACAGCTCCAGCGCGTTAACACTCATTCAGCTTCATCTCAAACGCTCCAATAACTTCATTTTTTAAAACCCAGTCTTTGGGCGTGATGCTACAAATATCCTGACCCAGTGTTTCCATGTTTGTGTGGTTTGTCCCTGTGCAGCCTCCGTACCTTCTGGATGGTCTCCAGCATGGACCAGCCTCCGTTCCAGGGCTTGGTGGACTTCCTGATGCAGTTGAGGCTCGCCATGCTGTGCCACTTCCTGTCCTCCAGCTTCCTGTAGAAGGCGTTGGCCAGCATGAGCACGCTGTCGTACAGGTAGAGGTTGGACACCTGGACGGAGACAGAGACGGAGACGGAGAGGAAGGCCTCGTGTTAAATATTGATCTCCTGACATCAAAGTGTTGGATCAATAACCTGACAGACAGAGTGTGTGTGGTGTGTTTGAATCCACGCACGCTGCAGGTTCACGTGGATCTGCTGCTGCTTCTACATGTTTACACTTTATTTCTGTTCCTGTTGCTGCAGCGTCAGTATCTGAGTCACCACACTCACACTCCTCTTCTCAGTTAGCCTTGAAATGATGTCGTATAATAAAGTTAAACCATCGTCTGCAAACATCAAATCTGGAGAAACGTCCTGTTTCTCTTCTGATCCACAGTCAAAGTGAAGCAGAATCAAATATTTTGTTGCATGAAATGAATAAACATGTCATGTTTTCTGCAACAGAGAGTGAAGTCTCTGCTCTGTGATGAGCGGTTGGTGCAGAATAAAGAGTTTCACACTTTATAATGAAGAATTAGTTAAACATTATCGTCATGTATAAAGCATTCTTCCTTCATTGAGATTAATCCAGAGTTGCTTATGAATGACATCGATCATGAGTTTATTAGATCCGTCCTGAAGCTTCGACCTCACTCGACATTTTGGATGTTTTCTCTCGCTTTTCTCCTCCTGCAAAAATCACACACTCTGGTTTCTCAAAAATAAAATAAAACGCCAAAGATTCATCCAAACATGTTAATGAGACGTAAACATAAACATAAACATGAACATGAAGCATCATCGTGATCCCGTCCACGCTGATCAGACGAGACGGATTCACTCAGGAAATAAAAACTCTAAATGACATTTGAAACGAGCAGCGGCAACAAAACGGCTCTAATTAATCAGAGTTACAGGTTCCTAATGAGTGATGTCATCCTGTCACATCTCCACGTGGAGGTCGTCGACGGCAACCAGGAGGAGGAGGAGGAGCAGGAGGAGGAGGAGGGAGCAGCTCCACATCATGAACATTTCACCTCCTTTTACATGAATTATTGAGACAGACGTCCTCCTCCTCCTCCTCCTCCTGGTGAAGATTGTTATGTCGTGGGTGATTTTAGGAGGAAGAGGAGGACAGACTGTTGAAAAAATAATCAGATGGAAAGGGAGGAGGAGGAGGAAGAGGAGGAAGAGGAGGAAGAGGAGGAGGAAGAAGAGGAAGAGGAGGAGGAGGAGGAAGAGGAGGAAGAGGAAGAGGAGGAGGAGGAGGAGGAGGAGGAGGAGGAGGAGGAGGAGGAGGAGGAGGAGGAGGAGGAAGAGGAGGATGAAGGAGGAGGAGGAGGAAGAGGAGGAGGAGGAGGAGGAGGAAGGAGGAGGAGGAGGAGGAAGAGGAGGAGGAGGAGGAGGAGGAGGAGGAAGGAGGAGGAGGAGGAGGAGAGGAGGAGGAGGAAGAGGAGAGGAGGAGGAGAGGAGGAGGAGGAGGAGGAGGAGGAAGAGGAGGAAGAAGAGGAGGAGGAAGAGGAAGAGGAGGAGGAGGAGGAAGAGGACGAGGAGGTGGAGGAAGAGGAAGATGAGGAGGAGGAAGAGGAGGAGGAGGAGGAGGAGGAGGAGGAGGAGGAGGAGGAGGAGGAAGAGGAGGAGGTGGAGGAAGAGGAGGAGGAGGAAGAGGAGGAAGAGGAGGTGGAGGAAGAGGAAGAGGAAGAGGAGGAGGAGGAGGAGGAGGAGGAAGAGGAGGAGGAGGTGGAGGAAGAGGAGGAGGAGGAGGAGGAGGAGGAAGAGGAGGAAGAGGAGGAGGAGGAAGAGGAGGAGGAGGAGGAGGAAGAGGAGGAGGTGAAGACTGAAACTGAAGGAAGGAGGAAGAAGAGAAACAAAAGGTGACATTCAGCGTGAAAAGAAACAGAATAAAAGGAATCATCACAGGACGTTAAGAAGGTTAAAGTTGAGGAGGATGAGAAAAACAAAGGAGGAAAGAAAGAAAGAAGGAGGAAATGAAAGGAGGGTAAAGGGCAGAGGAAGCTGGAGGCAGCGACGAGAGACGGAGGAGAAGTTTCTGAGCGAGAGATAAGAAAACCAGAAGAAAAGGAGATGAAATGGAAAAGCATCAAAGACGCAGCGGAGATGAAACGAGGGAGGAGACAAAAGAGTCTGAGTGGATGGAAGAAGAAGAGGAGTGATGATGATGATGATGGGAGTGTGGCGTCGTCGCCGCGGTTACACGCCGCCGTGATGTCACGTGACGCTCGTCAACACGAAATGTCACGAGGAGACGAGAAGAAGAACATTTGTCAGCGAGGATTACACTGATTGTTCTGTTCACTGCTGTTAAATGTCAAACCGCACAACGCAACGCAACACAACACGGCTCTGTGTGTGTGTGTGTGTGTGTGTGTGTGTGTGTGTGTGTGTGTGTGTGTGTGTGTGTGTCCATCTGAAAGACTACATGTGATTCTCTGGAATGAGTCCAATTAGATTTCATTGTACAGAGTCGTGAAGCAGAATCAGAGCCACACAGGACGAACGCAACGCACTGCAGCGCACAACGCAACGCAACACAATGCAACAGGACAGAACACAATGCAACGCAATGCAACAGGACAGAACACAATGCAACGCAATGCAAAGCAATGCAACAACACAACACAGCACAACAGAATGCAACACAACAGATCATAATGCAACGCAACACAATGCAACAACGCAATGCAATGCAGCACAACACAGCGCAACAGAACGTAGTGCAATGCAACACAATGCAAAGAACTCAATGCAATGCAACACAACACAACACAACACAACAATGCATTGCAATGCAGTGCAATAGAAAAACACATGTAAATGTTTATTTAAGGTCATATCTGTATCTGATGTGACTGTAACTGAGATGTTACAGTCATAATGGGACAGATGAAATGTGGGACAGAGAAGGAGGAGCTTTGTTCATGTGTGTTTTATTATATGTTTAATGATATTTTCCATTTCTTATTCACTATGACGTCGTTGTGTCGTCTCCAGCTGCTCCATGAGATTCCTAGAACATTGGTCACTATGAGCCATGGCAGCTCTAGGATCATCCCGTCGCCTCCACTGGTCACTATGAGTCATGGCATCTCTAGGACCCCCCCCCCTCCTCCTCCCTCTGTGTGTCCTGGTTTGACATTGATCTGATCTGTGAACCCTGGCGTGGCTCAGTGTGGGAGTCTTCATGAATTTATGGATGTTGATGCTGATCATCGATGGAGACCTCGACCTCTGACCTGCAGTCTGGCACCGTGAGCCCCCGCGGGTCCAGGTCCAGGTCCAGGTCCAGGTCCAGGTCCAGGATCAGGACCAGCAGGACGGGTCAGATCAGGTGAATTTACCTCCACAGGTGAAAAACTTCTCAACGTCCTCAAACGACTTCACTTTTCCTCCGTCCCTCGTTTTTTAATAATTCCTTCACTCCACTGATTTAATTTGTCTCCTGGACTCATAATTAAACACCTTTGAATGAGTTAATTAGTATTTTAAAACGACTCCTGCTCCAGGTTGTTCTCTCTTTCACAGGGACCAAATAAAACTACACCAGAACATGTTTTATTAATTAAAGAAAGCAGATTGTTTTGATGATTCTTGTGTTTTTCTAAAGTGGAGTTCAGGAGGAGAGAGGTCTCACTCTGTCTCTAAATCCTGAACCTTTCACCACAGTCGGCTTTTATTCCTCTCTGATCACAGCGACAGTTCCCACGATGATTAAATGTATTAAATAAATAAGTGACAAAACAAACACTGAGCAGCACAGACCGTCTCTCAGAGTCACGGCTGCTGCAGACGCTGCAGACGCTGCAGACGCTGCTGCAGACGCTGCAGACGCTGCTGCAGCTGCTGCAGACGCTGCTGCAGCTGCTGCAGACGCTGCAGACGCTGCTGCAGACGCTGCTGCAGACGCTGCTGCAGACGCTGCTGCAGACGCTGCTGCAGACGCTGCTGCAGACGCTGCAGATGCTGCAGACGCTGCTGCAGACGCTGCTGCAGACGCTGCAGACGCTGCTGCAGATGCTGCAGACGCTGCTGCAGACGCTGCAGACGCTGCAGACGCTGCTGCAGACGCTGCAGACGCTGCAGACGCTGCTGCAGACGCTGCAGACGCTGCAGACGCTGCTGCAGCTGCTGCAGACGCTGCAGACGCTGCTGCAGACGCTGCTGCAGACGCTGCTGCAGACGCTGCTGCAGACGGCGTCGCTGCAGACGCTGCTGCAGACGCTGCTGCAGACGCTGCAGATGCTGCAGACGCTGCTGCAGACGCTGCTGCAGACGCTGCAGACGCTGCTGCAGATGCTGCAGACGCTGCTGCAGACGCTGCTGCAGACGCTGCAGACGCTGCTGCAGACGCTGCTGCAGACGCTGCTGCAGACGCTGCAGACGCTGCTGCAGATGCTGCAGACGCTGCTGCAGACGCTGCTGCAGATGCTGCAAACGCTGCAGATGCTGCTGCAGACGCTGCTGCAGACACTGCTGCAGACGCTGCAGACGCTGCTGCAGACGCTGCAGACGCTGCTGCAGACGCTGCAGACGCTGCAGACGGCGTCGCTGGATGAGGACGGCGAGTGATGATCTGATCTCCACATCAAACGCTGCGACTTCCTCTCTGCAGGAGCTCAGACTGGAGGAGCGCGGTGGCGTTAATGTGTCGCCCCTGCAGCCGCACTAATGTCTCTGTCTCTAATGTGCAGCAGCCTCATGACCGCCCCCCATGTCTGACAGCGGAAGAAACCACGGCAACACACTGATCTTTATCGTCTTTATCAGTTTGGAAACAGCTTCTCGTAGAAAATAAATAAAAAAATAAATAAAAACCCTGGTTCAACTCTGCAGCTGAAGAAGGAGAAGAAGAGGAGGAGGAGAACGCACGGCGTGAAAAATAGAAGAGAAACCTTCAAAACTCATGGACGTAGATTCAGACAAAGCTCCAGACTCCGTCCACAGACTCTCTGACGGCTTGTGATGGAAAATAAGAAGCTAAATGTTTCTAAAAGTCACAAAATGTGGAGAAAAATCACTGAATTACAAACAAACTCAGTGAGAAAGCTCTGTAATGGTTTAAAACGCTGCAGTGATGAAGGTATTTAGACTTCATTTTCTGCTTCATGTAGTTCTTTATGTTCATATTTAGATTATTCTGCTGACGTGAACATCTGGAATTTAATGTAAAACAATAATGTTTGGATTTCACACATTTTTAAAGTTAGAGTTGAGCCCTCAGGGCCACCGTACACCACAAAAACCCAAATATCTTACCAAGAACATTTGTCTTATTTCTAGTCAAAACAAATCTCATTATACTTAAAGACTTAAGACTCATCATATTGTTTTTAGAGGTGTGGAGCAAGGTTTTCTTCCTTGTAACTTGCTTTCACGTCTTTATTTCAAGAGAAAATGAGCTTGAAACAAGTGAAAATGATCTAAAAACAAGTTAATTTTTAGGCGATGAGTCTTATTTTAAGTGGAAAGAGTTTAGTTTTGACTAGAAATAAGTCAAATATTCTTGGAGAGAGTTGTAGTTCCTGCCGTGCGGTCCTCAGCGAGCTGCCACTGACCTCCAGGTTCTGCAGGTAGCCCTCCTGCGGGTCACACAGCAGCGAGGAGATGCGGTGGTTGTGCCTCATGCAGCGGGTGCTGCTGTCCCTCCACAGGGGGAAGATCTGCCGGATCACCGTCAGACGGCCCAGGGCGGTGTTGGTGAGCTCCTGCATCTCCGCGTCGCTGATCTCCTGCAGGGAACAGAGAGGAGGAGGATGGATCACTGAAGCTGACGATGTTTAGTGTAAATGAAGGAAAAGATAAACACACACAGGTCATTAAAAAGCTTCGTCTATTGATGCACCTTTAATTACTCTGACGCACAAAGACAATTATTTCCTGTGAAGTGTAATTAGCGACAGTGTGAGTGTGACCGCGGAGGGAGGCAGCGGCTTCGTCTCTGACTGACGTCGTCCACTTGACTCTGATCAGAACGTTTAAAACCAGAGTTGATCTGAGCTGTTTCACTTTGTTGTTGTTTCCAATTAAAGCTGAAGAGGAGCTGGTAAACACCGTCACATGGACGCACGCCTCACGCCTCATTGATCGGAGGAAACATGTCACTCTGTCAGGTTCCAGCTCCCAGAGTCAAAACACAAAAACACACTTGATTGCAGCTTCTGTAACTGCAGCCGAGACGAAGACGAAGAATCGCTTTGTTTGTTTGTGTAACAGTCGTCACTTTGTCCACTCAGAGACACAGAGACTCAGAGACACAATTTTAGTTAGGTTAAGGTTTAATTTTATGTTAATTCATCTTAAGGAGAAAAAAAATACTCAATATACTGTCCAGACTGGATTGACCTTTAACCTCACAAGACGACAGAGAAGATTCAAATTCTTCTCTAACAAGTGGATGAACGACGGAGGAAGTGGAAGAGAAGCCTGAACCGTAACGAGCAGGAGGAAAACCAGAAACACAACAGCTCATATTACACATCCTACACAAACACAAGGAGGAGGAGGAGGAGGAGGAGGAGGAGGAGGAGGAGGAGGAGGAAGGAGGAGGAGGAGGAAGGAGGAGGAAAGAAGGAAGGAGAAGAGGAAGGAGAAGAGGAGGAGGAGGAAGAAAGAAGGAAGGAGAAGAGGAAGATGAGTAGGAAAAGGAGGAGGAGGATGAAGAGGAAGAGGAGGAGGAAGGAGAAGAGGAAGATGAGGAGGAGAAGAGGAAGAGGAAGAAAGAAGGAAGAAGAGGAAGAGGAGGAGGAAAAGGAGGAGGAGGATGAAGAGGAAGAAGAGGAGGAGGAAGGAGAAGAGGAAGATGAGGAGGAGAAGAGGAAGAGGAAGAAAGAAGGAAGAAGAGGAAGAGGAGGAGGAAGAAAGAAGGAAGGAGAAGAGGAAGAGGAGGAGGAGGAGGAAGAAAGAAGGAAGGAGAAGAGGAAGAGGAGGAGTGATGGATGGAGGTGTGGATCAAAGCAGCTTCATCCACCTGCAGTCTCCTCTCCTCTTCCTCCTCCTCTCCTCCTCTCCTCCTCCTCCTCTCCTCTCCTCTTCCTCCTCCTCTCCTCCTCCTCTCCTCTCCTCTTCCTCCTCTCCTCCTCCTCCTCCTCCTCCTCCTCCTCCTCTCCTCCTCCTCCTCCTCCTCCTCCTCTCCTCCTCCTCCTCCTCTCCTCCTCCTCCTCCTCCTCCTCCTCCTCCTCCTCTCCTCCTCCTCCTCGGTACGGAGGCCCAGAGCATCAAACCAGAGAAACATGACTGTGTTTTTCTGTACGTATTGAAATCTTTCTGTCGACCGTATGAAGTTCACTCTCACATAATATTTGGTATTGATTTGTGATCAATACGTGCACATGTGAGAAAGTCAGTATAAACTTTGGTCTTGTTGCAGCGATTAATAAAAAACCAGACGTGTGAGAGAAGCAGGAACGTTATTGACGTTTCTGACTGAAATAATTCATCAGTTCCAGAGCAGCAGCTGATCCCATCGAGTGTCTGCCAATCAGATTATTGATAAAGGCATTAATAGTTTCAGCTGCTTACAGAGAAAATAAATGTGTTATAATCCTAGTGGAGGCCTCGATGATGTGACGTGTGTCCATTTAAACAAACATTTGACCCTTAAACATTTAATTTCATGTCATTATCTGAGTTTATAGCAGCAGATGAAAACGTTAATTTGTGGGTAAAACAACATAATAAACGTGTTTTACACTGTAAAACATTCAGAAATGCAAATCAGCAGCTGTGAGCGTCGACGTGCATCTGTTACTTCTTTTTCAATAAATCTGTTTTATTTAAGTTTTAACACACGTTGTTGATTATTATTAAAATCCTCCCACAGGAGCTGAAACCTGATTGAACCCGCCAAAATAAAAGCCTGACACTGAAGAAGAAGAAAGGACAGAGGAGGAGGAGGAGGAGGAGGAGGAGGAGGAGGAGGAGTGATGGAGATAAACAAGAGAGGATGGTGTGAGATGGAAAGGAGGTAAAACTTTCGTTCCTCTGGTGAATTAAAAACACAACGAGTGTAATTATTCTAAACAACGACTCTGAATCAAAACAGAGAGTTTTTAAGCTGATTAGGAGGTCGGAGCCGAGCTGGGGGGTAGAGACGGTCTGGCTCTGGAACCAGCTCTGAGGGGTTTCTATTCAGCCTCCAGCAGCAGCCGGCCCCCCTCAACCCCCCCCCCTGCCCCCCTCCTCCTCCTCCTCCTCCTCAATTACCCCGTTAACGCTGTTGTCAGCTCTGTTAATTGGCTGCGGCGGCGGCGGAGCGGTGACACGGAGGGCAGAGAGGAATTAAAAACAAAAAGACAAAAGATAAAAGAGAAAAGACGGAGCTGAGGATCAGGAGGGAGTTCACCTGAACGCCCCACGGTGAGGCGTTCAAGTCCGGCTCCGACAGCACAGCGATGATGGAGGTTTTTAAATACTTTAGTCTGTGATTTAAGATAAGTTTAATAAGATGTTGTTGACTGTGGCGACAGTTTCTGGTGATGAAGATCTGATTGTGAACGGATCAATAAAAGCCAGATAACTGGAGCAGAGCCACAGTGACCTCACTGTGACATCATCACTTCCTTTAAAGACTCCTCTAGAGCTATAACTATAACACGATTAATCTACATATGTTGGACTGGATTGTGGATGTTATGATATATTATTAGATAGATTTGTCTATTATTATCATTTTGCTAGAATCACAAACTAGAAAAAGAAGCATTTCCTGCAGGAAATGTGTGTGAATGCTGAAAACAGCTGAATGAGCTGAAGAAACTTCCTCTTTCTTTCTTTCTTTCTTTCTTTCTCTCTCTCTCTCTCTCGGGGTGGAGCAGAGAGGAGGGATGGAGGGATAGATCAGGACCAGGACCAGGACGAGGTCCTGGTCCTGGGACTGGGACTGAAACTGGTACTGGTGTTGGTTCTTGTGCTGGTTCTGCTGCTAGTGCTGGTTCTGGTACCAATTGTGGTACTTGTTCTGGTACTGGTTCTGGTTCTGGTTCTGGTACTGGTTCTGGTCCTGGTTCTGGTACTGGTTCTGGTCCTGGTTCTGGTTCTGGTTCTGGTACCGATTCTGGTTCTGGTGCTGGTACTGGTTTTGGTACCAGTTCTGGTTCTGGTTCTGGTACCGATTCTGGTTCTGGTTCTGGTACTGGTTCTGGTACCAGTTCTGGTTCTGGTTCTGGTTCTGGTACTGGTTCTGGTACCAGTTCTGGTTCTGGTTCTGGTTCTGGTACTGGTTCTGGTACCAGTTCTGGTTCTGGTTCTGGTACCGGTTCTGGTTCTGGTACCGATTATGGTTCTGGTTCTGGTTCTGGTTCTGGTTCTGGTACCGGTTCTGGTTCTGGTTCTGGTACCAATTCTGGTTCTGGTTCTGGTACTGGTACTGGTTCTGGTACCAGTTCTGGTTCTGGTTCTGGTACCGGTTCTGGTTCTGGTACCGATTATGGTTCTGGTTCTGGTTCTGGTACCGGTTCTGGTTCTGGTTCTGGTACCAATTCTGGTTCTGGTTCTGGTACCGATTCTGGTTCTGGTTCTGGTTCTGGTTCTGGTACCAATTCTGGTTCTGGTACCGATTATGGTTCTGGTTCTGGTTCTGGTACCAATTCTGGTTCTGGTTCTGGTACCGATTCTGCTACCGGTTCTGGTTCTGGTTCTGGTACCAATTCTGGTTCTGGTTCTGGTACCGATTCTTACCGGTTCTTACCGATTCTGGTTCTGGTACGGTTCTGGTTCTGGTACCGGTTCTGGTGCCGGTTCTGGTTCTGATACCGGTTCTGGTTCTGGTACCGATTCTGGTTCTGGTACCGGTTCTGGTGCCGGTTCTGGTTCTGGTTCTGGTTCTGGTTCTGGTACCGGTTCTGGTTCTGGTACCGGTTCTGGTGCCGGTTCTGGTTCTGATACCGGTTCTGGTTCTGGTACCAATTCTGGTTCTGGTTCTGGTACTGGTACTGGTTCTGGTACCAGTTCTGGTTCTGGTTCTGGTACCGGTTCTGGTTCTGGTACCGATTATGGTTCTGGTTCTGGTTCTGGTACCGGTTCTGGTTCTGGTTCTGGTACCAATTCTGGTTCTGGTTCTGGTACCGATTCTGCTACCGGTTCTGGTTCTGGTTCTGGTACCAATTCTGGTTCTGGTTCTGGTACCGATTCTGCTACCGGTTCTGGTACCGATTCTGGTTCTGGTACCGGTTCTGGTTCTGGTTCTGGTACCGGTTCTGGTGCCGGTTCTGGTTCTGATACCGGTTCTGGTTCTGGTACCGATTCTGGTTCTGGTACCGGTTCTGGTGCCGGTTCTGGTTCTGGTTCTGGTTCTGGTACCGGTTCTGGTTCTGGTACCGGTTCTGGTGCCGGTTCTGGTGCCGGTTCTGGTTCTGATACCGGTTCTGGTTCTGGTACCAATTCTGGTTCTGGTACCGGTTCTGGTGCCGGTTCTGGTTCTGGTTCTGGTACCGGTTCTGGTTCTGGTACCGATTCTGGTTCTGGTTCTGCTTCAACTGGTGGAGGGATGGAGCAGAGAGGAGGGATGGAGGGATGGAGCAGAGAAGAAGGATGGAGGGATGGAGCAGAGAGGAGGGATGGAGGGATGGAGCAGAGAGGAGGGATGGAGCAGAGAGGAAGGATGGAGGGATGGAGCAGAGAGGAGGGATGGAGGGATGGAGCAGAGAGGAGGGATGGAGGGATGGAGCAGAGAGGAAGGATAGAGGGATGGAGCAGAGAGGAGGGATGGAGGGATGGAGCAGAGAGGAGGGATGGAGGGATGGAGCAGAGAGGAAGGATAGAGGGATGGAGCAGAGAGGAGGGATGGAGGGATGGAGCAGAGAGGAAGGATAGAGGGATGGAGCAGAGAGGAGGGATGGAGGGATGGAGCAGAGAGGAGGGATGGAGCAGAGAGGAGGGATGGAGCAGAGAGGAGGGATAGAGGGATGGAGCAGAGAGGAAGGATAGAGGGATGGAGCAGAGAGGAAGGATGGAGCAGAGAGGAGGGATGGAGGGATGGAGCAGAGAGGAGGGATGGAGGGATGGAGCAGAGAGGAAGGATAGAGGGATGGAGCAGAGAGGAGGGATGGAGGGATGGAGCAGAGAGGAGGGATGGAGGGATGGAGCAGAGAGGAAGGATAGAGGGATGGAGCAGAGAGGAAGGATAGAGGGATGGAGCAGAGAGGAAGGATGGAGGGATGGAGCAGAGAGGAAGGATAGAGGGATGGAGCAGAGAGGAAGGATGGAGGGATGGAGCAGAGAGGAAGGATAGAGGGATGGAGCAGAGAGGAGGGATGGAGGGATGGAGCAGAGAGGAAGGATAGAGGGATGGAGCAGAGAGGAAGGATGGAGGGATGGAGCAGAGAGGAAGGATAGAGGGATGGAGCAGAGAGGAAGGATAGAGGGATGGAGCAGAGAGGAGGGATGGAGCAGAGAGGAGGGATAGAGGGATGGAGCAGAGAGGAGGGATGGAGGGATGGAGCAGAGAGGAAGGATAGAGGGATGGAGCAGAGAGGAGGGATGGAGGGATGGAGCAGAGAGGAGGGATGGAGGGATGGAGCAGAGAGGAAGGATAGAGGGATGGAGCAGAGAGGAAGGATAGAGGGATGGAGCAGAGAGGAAGGATAGAGGGATGGAGCAGAGAGGAAGGATAGAGGGATGGAGCAGAGAGGAGAGATGGAGGGATGGAGCAGAGAGGAGGGATGGAGCAGAGAGGAGGGATGGAGCAGAGAGGAAGGATGGAGGGATGGAGCAGAGAGGAGCAGGGATGGAGTCCTCACCCCCCAGTCTCATTAAAAAAGGATGAAACTCTGGACCTTATTGTCATCTGGTCCCAACGTCTACACCTGGTTCTGGTTCTGGTCTTGTTCAGACCACAGGAAGATTAGTCGTCAACTCATTTAACTATTAACTATTTATTGTATTATTTGTTATGATTTCTGTTACTATTATTTCTTTTTCTAAGTGGGAGAAGACGGTACGGATACGGTAGATAGTTGTTGTTTTTATCCTGTATTTGACTGGAGATCAGTCAGAGTCTGATGGAGGAGACAGCGTGTGTGTGTGTGTGTGTGTGTGTGTGTGTGTGTGTGTGTGTGTGTGTGTGTGTGTGTGTGTGTGTGTGTGTGTGATGTCTTACCTCGTTCACAAACACCCAGTGACTGTCTTTGGACGCCAGGTTGGTTTCCACCTGCTGCAGATACACACACACACACACACACACACACACACACAGACAGACACACACACAGACACACACACACACAGACAGAGGGTTAATGAGCAGCACTGTTGAAAGTTCATGTCGTCACACGGAGACGGCGTGGAACGTGTCATCGTGTCTCATCGTGAGCGGCCGTCGTTCCTGCTCGTGTCTGAAGAGTAAAGTTCACCTGTTCACATCAGACTCACAGTGATGATGTCATCCTGCAGGTGCAGGTGTCAGATCGATGTAGAGTCTCAACGACCAATCAGAAGGAGCCACACAGCACATTCATACACACAACGCATCACAGCTCTGTCGTCCTATTGGTCGACATGTAAACAACGCATCACAGCTCTGTCGTCCTATTGGTCGACATGTAAACAACGCATCACAGCTCTGTCCTCCTATTGGTCGACATGTAAACAACGCATCACAGCTCTGTCCTCCTATTGGTCGACATGTAAACAACGCATCACAGCTCTGTCCTCCTATTGGTCGACATGTAAACAACGCATCACAGCTCTGTCGTCCTATTGGTCGACATGTAAACAACGCATCACAGCTCTGTCGTCCTATTGGTCGACATGTAAACAACGCATCACAGCTCTGTCGTCCTATTGGTCGACATGTAAACAACGCATCACAGCTCCGTCGTCCTATTGGTCGATATGCCTTAAAGAAGGGATGCACCTGTTGAGTAACATTTCCTCATATGGAAAGCCTTGGTGGGATAGCGGGATGTGTTAATGATGGGATGTGGGGATGACATCATCATGTAACCGTTTCACTACACGTCGTCACGTCATCGTTCCAGACGTTCGTCATCACATCATCAACGTGTCGACCACGACAACGACCTGGAGACTGAGCAGCTCGTCATCGTCTCTTCATCGTCAACAGAGACGTGAGGTGTGTGTGTGTGTGTGTGTGTGTGTGTGTGATCAGGTTAACCTATACTAAAGGCCACAGCCCTGTTCTCATAACACACTTCACATTACATCTCCTACCTGGAGATATTACACCTGTCACCATAACCTTTACTGTCCCAGAGGGACGCTGGGTAATTACCACACACACACACACACACACACACACACACACACACACACACACACACACACACACACACACACACACACACACACACACACACACACACACACACACACACACACACACACACACACTCTGTCTTATGTAAGTTAAGTTATTCTGATCCAGGGTCAGCCGTTCCCACAGCTGCAAAGCATTCTGGTCTATTTTCAGCGCTTAGCGACTTCAGGTCGACACCACCGCAGGTACGAGGTGTGTGTGTTGTGTGTTGTTGTCATGGATACGTCAGAGACAGGTGGATGTGTGGACAACGAGCTGAAGGCGACCGACACTGAATATGATTTAAAAGACAAAGAGTTTTTATTTAATATTTGAGTCAAAACTCGACGTCAAACTGAGCAGAAAAACAACTTGAAGAGAAACTTTTTAAAAGAAAACTTTATCGACAGCTCTGAATAAATAACAACAACAACCAGAGAGGAAAGAGCGCCACCATGTGGAGGAGGTCAAAGGTCAGAGGTCACCGCAGGTTGTGACTGTGAGGTGAAGCTGCAGCTCTGACGTCACAACACGACCTCGACACGCAACCCCGAGGTGACGATGACGATGACGAAGAGCGACTGGGACGAGTGACGGCCACTTGGATGTGTGAGGAGGGAGGAGGGGAGGGGGGGGGGACTGATGGACTGTCAACACCTGGACACAGCTGCAGGGTGATGACATCACTGTGATGACATCACTGCGACGACATCACTCAGGTCGGTCAGGTCAGGTGTGATGATGCGACGCAGCGACACGAAGCCCAGAGGTCACAGGCTGAACTAAAGGTCACGGAGGAGGAAGAGGAGGAGGAGGAGGAGGAGGAGGAGGAGGAAGAGGAGACTCACGCCGCCTCAGGTTTCACTCCTCAGACGATGTGAAGGTCAGAGGTCAGAGGTCAAACCCAACCTGGAGCTGCTGCCACACAGCACGACACAAAATATCTGTTTAGGGCGTCTGCGTGTGTTGTTCAAAGATGCTGTAACATCTGATCTGAAGTCAGAGTCCGCGTGACGCCTGGACGCAGCTTTGATGTGTCGGTCTGATAATCAGTGGAGACGCCGTTTATTCACACGTTCACATCTAATCATCATAATTTCCCATCAAAGCAGACGGTGGATCAAAGTGAGCCTGGACGTTCAGAGATGAGAAGGAAGTTTGATGAAGAAATCCCATGAGCCTCCGTAGCGTAGCTCTGAGCAGCTCACGGCTCTGCTCCACCGTTCTAAAAACAGCTTGCACCGACAATGAAAGGTAACGAACCTACTGCTATGACTATAGGGGTTATGGTGATGGGACACTTTGACTAAATGTTGAACTATCCCTTTAACTCTGGACATTGAAATAGAAATAAAGAAGGAGCTGTTTATGTCCAAACTTGAGCTTCAGAGTTTGCAGCGTTATCGAGCGGAGACCGGCTCAGACCGGCTCAGACCGGTTCACCTGAGAGCAGCGAGGTGAGCTCGGCCTGGCAGCTCCGTCAGAACCAGCTGGGTCCAGTCGGCCAAAACACATAAATAAATCAAAAGAGAGAAGAAAAGATCAGAATTATTGCATCAACAGCCGGTGCAACACTCGGCTCTGCAGCTGAAATCTCTGCTCCCACACACACACACACACACACACACACACACACACACACACACACACACACACACACACACACACACACACACACACACACACACACACACACACACACACACACACACACACACACACACACACACACACACACAGAAACACAGGTTTAACTGTCCAGGCTTCATTTAACAGCCTGTTCTCGTCAGAGTCCTGGTTCTGACTCCACACACGGCTTCACCTCTGCTGCTGTTTGTCTGCAGCTCTGACAACCACGCCTCATTAAATAAGATGGATTTTTGTTTTTTCTTAAAGGGATAGTTCAACATTTAGTCAAATTGTCCCATCACCATAACCCCTATAGTCACAGCAGTAGGTTCGTTACCTTTAATTGTCGGTGCAAGCTGTTTTTAGAACGGCGGAGCAGAGCCGTGAGCTGCTCAGAGCTACACAATCCATACGGAGGCTCATGGGATTTCTTGGTTTCCCTCATCAAACTCATCAAATACACAATCCAACAACTCCACCACATACTGGTTGCTGAAAAACTGTCCCTGAAGGCAACGTGCATCAGTGGTTTTACATGAATTTCCCTCTAAAACAACTCTGTGTGGTAACGTTGTGTTATTATCTCATAGTGTGGTGAATGTGCAGGTCACAACTTGTCCACCAGAGCGTTGTGGAGTTGTTGGATTGTGTATTTGATGAGTTTGATGAGGGAAAGAGAAAAAATCCCATGAGCCTCCGTAGCGTAGCTCTGAGCAGCTCACGACTCTGCTCCGCCGTTCTAAAAATAGCTTGCACCGACAATTAAAGGTAACGAACCTCCTGCTATGACTATAGGGGTTATGGTGATGGGACAATTTGACTAAATGTTGAACTATCCCTTTAAAGAGAAGCCCCTGACAGCTGCTGCTGCTGCGATCACCGCGCTGGAGAAAAGATTCTGTTGAAATGCTTTTTTTTTTTAAGCGACGAGTCAAATCAAACTGTCACCGAGAGAAAACCTGACAAACACACAACAAACTGCTGCTGCTGCAGCGCGTCGACTTCACAGGCGCCTAATGATCTGCTCTCACATCACAACACTGCACACACACACACACACACACACACACACACACACACACACACACACACACACACTCTGTGCTCTGCGGCCGTTTGTTAAATTCCAGCAGCAGCACATCGGCCTCAGCAGGTGCTGATGAGGTATCGATCGTCCAGACCCAGATACATGAGAGCTGTGAGACACAACCAGGGTTACTCTGTTAAATATTGAGTGATGAGCTGCTCCCAGGTGAAGACGTTGTTGTTTAGAGCCTCTATTTCTGGACCTGGACTCCTTTCAAGTTTCCATTCAGGACACAGAGAGAGAGAAAAAAAAACAGCACACAACACAAATGAAACGTGAGCATCGACAGAAAAACACAAACTGAAGGCGTGGAGATGAAAAACCAGGCGAGGAGACAAAAACAACAGAATTGAACTGATCCCAGAGACAAAAACATTCTGATGTCTCTGTGGATTCATCCGCCACGGAACATAGTCCCTGTTAGTTTGATAAAGCAGCTGTTTTAAATGTGAAACTGAATAAATACTGATCTGAGGTTGAACCAGAAGATTCACAGACTGAAACCAAACTGGGTTTTAGTCTTTTAATGAGAACAAAATACATTTCTTGCAGCCAAAAACTGCAGGAAACAGATGTCAATAAACCAGATCCTGATCCTGATGTTGAAGAATGTCCAACCTTCCTGCAAATCTACACATTTAATACTTGTTATCCATCAGTCCTCTGTGTCCAGTGTCCATCAATATGCATCGTCTCATCTAAATAAATAATTAAATAAGAAATAAAGTTGTCACTGCTTCAGATTAAAAACAGGCCGAGCTCTGGTCTGAACCGTAAATATAAACACATGAAATGTTTCCTAAAGAAGAAACTTTAGAGGACGAAGCAGCAGCAGCAGCAGCAGCAGCAGCAGCAGCAGCAGCAGCAGCAGCAGAGAACGGTGCGTTTAATGACACTGGGATAAATAGTTGCAGCAGGAAGTGAAATAACAGCTGAAAACGCTCCTGCAGCAGCAGTCGGAGCTCAGGGGACGACACTGGTCCAGTATGGGGGGAGGGAGGGGGGGGGAGGATTAGGGAGTTAGCTGGTTTATATTACGCTCTGCTGCCCCCCCGCCCCCCCCCTCCCTCGCTCTCCGAGGGCTTAATAGTCCTGACAACAAGAATTACAGGCGGTGGTGGCGGCGGCGGCGGCGGCAAACAGGGACAGGCTGCTTTTAACAGCGTGTTAATGGAACAGACTGGGATCAAACCCAGGAGAGGGAACGCCGGCGCTCCAAATGGACCCAAAACATGGAGGAAAAAACCCTGTTTTCTGCTCCTGTGATATGAGGAACTCCCGTCTCTCTGGGTTTATTTCTGTTCCACAAAGAAGACGACGACGACACAAATTTTGAATCTGAAGGGACGACGTCTCTCTGTCTGTTTCTGTTTCCTTCTAAACTTCAGCGTAAATGTTCTGTTCTGGGGAATCAACAGAGGACAGGACGTCTTCACAGGACGTCTTCACAGGTTGGACAGATGTGACAAGGCTTTGAACAGTCCAGCGCTGCAGAGAGACTCATCCTCAGTCTGCGTCAGACTCAATAAACCACAACCTGTCACACCGCTACTGGTGTAAAGGCTCCAGGTCTGACGTCTTTATGTTCCTTTCTGCTGAGTCCAGAACAGGAAACACTGAAATACTGCACCAGGCAACGGCTGCAGCAGCGACGCACCTGAACGCACCTCAGAGCAGGAACCAACAGGCCAAAAGATTGGTGCATCTGGGCGTCAGACTGAGCCCAAAGACTCAAAAGTCTGGACTGTACTGGACTATACTGGACTATACTGGACTATACTGGACTGTACTGGACTGTACTGGACTATACTGGACTATACTAGACCATACTGGACTGTACTGGACTATACTGGTCTGTTCTGGACTGTGCCGGTCTAATCTCACCCCTGCAGATGAATACATAAATATGTAAATGATGAACTCAGCCCCAGAGTTGCAGTTAAAGGAACAGGGTCAGTGTCTGTCCCTTTAAATGCAAATGAGCCACTGCTCACCAGGCCCCGCCCCCTTTGGGATTATGCTAATTAGAAAACTAATGACATCACTGGATGACACCTGAGGGAACAGCTGGTGAAACCAAGTGGATTTCAACCTCAGGAGCCTGAAATTCTCACATTTTGGGGCCGAAAGACAAAACTAAAACCTAAGTTAGAGCTTTTAAAAAGTGACGTTTCCATAATTTGTCCCTTTGAATGAAGTTGTTGAGTCGTTCAGTTGTTCACAAAGACATGAGGAACATCTGGAGAAGAACAGAGAACAGAACAGGAACCAGATGTTCAGGACTGATGAAGACAGTTTGACCTTGACGTTCAGGATCACAGAGTCCAACTGAACCGAAAACCTGCAAACACAACCTCAACCACACACACACACACACCTCCACACACACACACACACACACACCTCCACACACACACACACCTCCACAGACACACACACCTCCACAGCTGCAGGATGTCACAGTCCTCCAGGGAGCTCCTGCTTTTAACAGCAACACGCCGGCCTCCGTCCTGGACCGGAGAGACTCCAGCTCGTCTCCGCCGCCACTGACATGAAGAAGGAAAAAAAAAGGAAAAAAAGAGAGAAACAGCCTCCTCCTCCTCCTCCTCCTCCTCCTCCTCCTCCTCCTCGGTGTCTCTGCGGGAGCCGCCGCCGCCTGAGAGGCTGAACTAAAAGCAGCTCTTCAGCCGACGAGAGCAGAGGAGTTGTGTCTCTGCAGGGTCGGGACGCCGCGCTCAACTCCTCCAAGTCGCTTCAAACAAATCACACAAAAACTACACAGCACTTACGCTGAGTGGTGAAGAAGGTCAGGGTTTCAGATCTGCTGCTGCTGCTCCCCCCCTCCCTCCCCCCCCCAGACAAGACGGCTGGAGGTGAGCGCAGGTGAATCAAACAAAGCTGCTGCTGCTGCGACGCCGCTCCTGCAGGTCAAACTCATCTCAGCTCCGTCCTTCATCAGGAGGACGGACACGGATCCAGTCAGATCCAGATTTCATCCACAGGTCGACCAGGGTTTCACTGGAACCACCTGTTTATTCACCTTCTGGTACATTTCTGCTGCATGTTTACTTGTAGTTTCATCCTGCAGCAGGTGTGTTCTAAATAAACTAACTAATAACAACCTGAGGAGGAACCAGAGCAACGTGTTTCCTGTTGACATCGATGGACACAGCGACCATGAGACATCGGTGAATTGACGTAACGTCTTCTATTCAGACGTTGTGACCACAAACAGGTCGATAGCAGCTCTGTTCAAACCACGGCTCATGGTTTTCTAAAAAGAAACTTTACAAGGTGAGAGAGGAAGAAGAACAAGTTTCTAGACCCCAGTCTTAGAAACTACAGAACGAATCAAACCAAACTGTCGTTCCAGCCTCAACAGGAAGCTCCTTTCACAATAAAAGCCCTCAAAACACACTGTAATCTATCCAGGCTACACAGGAGGAGGAGGAGACCAAAACCAGAGCAACAAGAGAGTGAAGAGACACCGAACAAGTCGTCATGTCGACATCATGTTTATAGTTTCTTCCTTTTCTGTCTTTTCTTTTTTCAAATAAATATTTTAATTCTGGACTCCCGTTACGTTCCTGAACGCCTCCGTCTTCTACTTGACCCTGATCTTTCCTCCCAGACCCTGAAAGCATCACCATGAGACCCCGTTAACCACCTGCTGCCATGGACGGTAGCCATGGAAACTAGAGGCTGTGTGACCTGAACCTGAACGCATCGCGGTGAGTTTAAAGGCTGAGGTGTGAAGCTGTAAATGGACGTGTTGCAGCTGATTAATGATGACGGCTTTTTAAATCAAATCTATGTCTTTATTTCTTCAGACAGAGACGTGAGGAGACGGAGACGGAGCTCAGAGTCTGAGTCTCTGAAAACTCTGAAAATAAACTCTGAGAATAAACTCTGCAGGCAGCGGCTCGACGGCTCGACGGGTGCGAGGGACAATTTTCCAGCTGGTAAAAGGTGAAAACACAGAAGCGTAAGGTGAGATATTCAACGTCCTTGTTTTTCTGTCTGTCTTTTTCCTTTTTGCAGCCTCACACAGTTTTTACAGCTTCACATCCAGCGCTAAACAAACAGCAGCCTGCAGCGGCCGGTCGGATCTCAGGAGGCTTCAGACGATCTGAGCACGACCTCGGGCGCCGTGGAAACTCACGCAGATGATTCACATGCAGCGAACAGAATTAAAATATAGAATAAAGAAAATATAAAAGCTGCTCAATTCTCTGCTTTAATCAGAGAGAGAGGAGGAATTATCTTAGTGTCAGTTTGAGAAAACAGCTTCAAGTACAGACACGATGCAAAATCACAATCTCCAACACAAGTTTAAACGAGGAACACGAAGAGGAACGTGGTGCAAATGAAAAAAACCTGCTGCAAAAAACAAAGACAAATGCATCAAACATGCTGTAAATACAGGAACGATCTAAGTTTAGACTCGTGTTTGTTTGAGTTTGTGATTTTGCATCGTGTCTGCACTTGAAGCTGTTTTATCAAACTGAGACGTATTGGACCGTTGATGTCCGTTTGACCCTTGTCGGCCACCGTACTTTGCTGCAGGTCGTCCTCTCTCTCCACTGTCCTGTCACAATAAAGGCAAAAATGCAAAAAAAAAATTCAAAATAAGACGCAGGATCATGTCTGAATCACATCAAAATAAAAAATCAATGATGTCTGAATTCTGGTGTCGAACGATTTCAACACAGATTTTTCTTTTCAATGGAATAAAATCAGTTTGTCTGGAAATTAAAATAAAATGATTAAAAAGTATAAATGCAAAATTTAACATCATCATCAACTGCTCAGTGATGTCACTTCCTGTTTGACCTGCTGAGTGACAGCTTCCTGTTCAAACATGTCGACTCTCGTCAGTTCAGTTGAGTCCAGTCGTGTCTCTGAAACTCTTCCTCTGGTTCTGTGATGTCACCTTTCATGTGGCATTTCTAGAGCGGAACTATGAGGAAGATGGCCGCCGCCGCCGCCGCCGCCGTATGGCTTCATAACGGAGGACTGCGCTGACCTTTTCACAGAGAGGCTTCATTAAAAGGAGACAGGGGGGGGGGGGGGGATCACAGCCAGACTCCTGACTCAGAGCTTCATTACATCATTTATAAAGTGATGAACAAACTGTTGAGATGAACATCGATCCGTCTAAACCGCTGCTTCTCCACCTCCTCAGATGCAAACGCCCCAAACCGACCAATCAGACGTTTTGTTTGTATTGTTGCATCTTTACTAACGGCTCTGAAGACTAAATATGCGATTTCAAGATTTACACCTTCTTATTCTGACAGAACGGTGGCTCCTATCAGAACAAAACAACAACAACCCGTGTTCCTAATAAAAGCTCAATAAGAAATAAACCGTCCACTGAAATGCTGCTAATTTGAAAAGAACACAGGAAGTGTTGATTTGTAGTAAAACGGTGCAACACAGTAAATTTAAAAAGAAAACAAAGAGTGAATCAAAACGTTCAAAATGTGGCTTCTTATTAAAACATGACCAAGTTCACATTAAAACACATGAGATTGGAGGAAATGTCTGTTATCTTAGTTTAGTTTGTGTAGTTTAAGGCATTAATGACGGCTCGGGTCAGGATTTCAGTAAAACTGTGTCTGTAATCTGATTTGTTTTTATCATTTTAAGGGTTAAATAACTGAACATTTACTAGTTTGACTACTTTTCCTGCACAGACACACATTATATATACTGTACATATATATATATATATATATATATATATATTCCTCCCTCCTGCTCTTCTCACTCTCAGTATAATCACTTGTGGTTCCACAGTGAGTGACACGTTCAACTCAAAGCGTGGACGTCCACGTGGAGGATGATTACAGCTCCTCTTAACGGCCTTTTATTCATACATATATATAGAGATATTCCTCTAATAGTGGTTGTAATGGCCTTCAGTCGTAAATGTGTTCTCTCTCTTAAAGGACGGGGTCTTCCTCCTCCTCCTCCTCCTCCTCCTCCTCCTCCTCCTCCTCCTCCTCCTCCTCCTCCTCCTCCTCTCTTTCCCTCCATCTCATTGTCGGTGGCTGTCACTCATCCCTCCGTCCTATTATAAATGTTCACAAAGAGCGAGAGACGGAGCGCGGCCGGTGACAGAGGACGGAGATAGAGATTGAAGAGGGACTGAAGTGTCCCATTTTAAAGAGCAGGTAAAGGTGTCGCTGCATGAGAATAAGGTAGAGCCGTGTGTGTGTGTGTGTGTGTGTGTGTGTGTGTGTGTGTGTGATCGATGCAGAGGCGACTGTTTGATAGTTGAAACACGAGGCAGCTTCGTTAGAGACGACTCATTCTGTTCCGCTGCTGCAGAACAAAACGCTGATAATAATAATAATTATTAGCGTCAGGATTTCAAAATAAAAGCCTTTAAATATGTGATGATGAAAGACGTCTGAGCCTCAGACGGAGCTCCCACCCTGCAATCACACAAACACTGGAATTACACGACTGCAGCCGCTGATTATGGGAGATGACGACCAGTCTGAATATTCAGCAACAACTTCCAGACGCTCGCTCTAAAAAATCTGCATTCGGTGACGATTCCTCCATCGCTGCATGTCTGGACCGGACTATAACCTGATGAACTGCTGCTTTTAACATGGTTCATATGAAGTATTGCTCTGTTCTGCAGACGTCAACAACCATGTATCCATAAATGTTCAACCAACACACAAGAGACTGGAAAACTTTCAAAATAAAAGATGCAAAGTCTTCAAAAGGTGGAGAAGAAGAAACTTCATCAACAAACTTTTCAGCAGCTGCAGTTGAATAAAAGAAAATGTTCATTTAAACTTTAACTTCAAGTCTGAAACAGTTTGTGTTTAGTGTTTTGCAGCCGTTGAAAGTCGACGTGTTCTCTGTGGTTTCCTGTCGTCTTCATTACTGCAGCTGAAGGGGCTGATGAGGGGCTTTTAATTTGAAATAACAGCAGGAAATGTTGTTTCTATGGGTTTTTTTCTCCCCCGTTCTTCCAGATAAAGTATGTTTTGGTTAATGTTGCTCATACACACACACACACACACACACACACACACACACACACACACACACACACACACACACACACACACACACACACACACACACACACACACACACACACACACACACACACACACACACACACACACACACACACACACACACTGATGCCTCTGGAACAGTTTGTGCTCTAATTATTATCTTCTCTGGGTAAATATGAATCTACAGCGTCTCATTGCAGGAAGTTAAACTGTGTGTGTGTGTGTGTAGGTGCGTATGTGTGTGTGTGTGTGTGAGAGAGCAACATCAACACACAAAGCCACAGTGTTCCCTCTCTGATGGGGGGGTCGGGGGGTGAACAGGTGCTGAGGGGAAACAGGAAGTGTCAAACTTTTACTTTTCTGACAGGAAGAGGTCGAATCAAAGTCGTTGAGGAGTGTGTGTGTGTGTGTGTGTGTGTGTGTGTGTGTGTGTGTTGTGTTTCTACAGTAGTTACTGGGCACAAACTGGGAACCCACAGCCCCCCTTCACTCCCACTGCGCCTCCATTACTCGCTCCACTAACATGTAAACGCCGGCACAGTGCAAATGGCTGCAAGGCATTCTGGGACATGTAGGGAAACTCAGCCGAGTCCAGAGCAAACAGGAAGAGCAACTTCCTCCATGTTGGTCTGAGCAGAAGAAAAAGAATGAAGAAGAAAGAAAGACCTTGAACCATAGACAAACTAAACCATCTCCATGTTTCATCTCTAGTCTCTCCGTCCTTCTCATGGTCGTCTCCACCTCCGTCCGTCCTCCTGCTCCAGGTGTGTGCAGCTGCTCCAGGTGTGTGCAGCTGCTCCAGGTGTGTGCAGCTGCTCCAGGTGTGTGCAGCTGCTCCAGGTGTGTGCAGCTGTTGGACTGAAGGACTTTGTGTCTTTGTCGTCTGGAGAAGCTGAAGAGCAGCTGCGTTTGTTTTCTCCACGGTTCAGTCTGACAAACGCTCACATCCTGCACCGACCCTGAGGCTCCACTGGCTCAAACACTGATAGAAATATACTGTATATACTGTATATATAGTATGTATAGTATATGTAAGGTTTGTAGTAGAACAGTCACCGGTGATGCATCGAGGTGCTGTGGGAGTTTAGACGATCACAGACGACCAAACAGGATCAGAAAGCTGCAGCAACAGGTCAGTAATTAACCATCAGCAACTGAGCCACTCATTCTTAGGCTAAATCGTCTTCGTTGTCATGGTTACAACAATAATTGCATGGTGACAATAAAGACACATCTTCAGCTTGGAGCCCTCCACCCTGACCTCTGACCTCTGACCTCTGACCTCCTCCCTCCGTCTGAACGTTTGTTTTTCTTCCACGAGCAGGTGGCTCAGTTCAACACACCATGTTTGTGTTGTGTTGTGTTGTGTTGTGTTGTTTGTGTGTCTCCTCCTGGAGCAAACACACATCACTGAGCCACATCGACAAAATAAATAAATAAAACAACCTCTCTGGAAAACTTCCATCTTGGCTCAAACAGCAGCTGAAGCACTCGGCAGATAAAACCATGCAGCGACGGAGGCTGAGGTCACGAAACACAAACATGCTCTTGTCTGATTGGAACAAACCGACAACAACAACACAACAACACAACAACACGACACGACAACAGGACACGACGCTCACTGTGCAACAGGAACTCTGCCACATCCGTCCCTCAGTGCAACAGACACAGTGCAAGTAGTGAATGTGCAACCAGTGAATTGACCTTCTTCTCTGTTTAACACCAGCGTAACGTGGAAGGTGCGACTCATCAACGCGGTGTCTTTCATCCCAGTCGTCACAGCGATGAGCGCGAGGATCGGCGGCGAGACAGAAGGGTCATTACCAAACATCTCGTGGCGGCGGCGGCGGCGGTTGTAGTTATTGATCCGTCTGCAGGAGCCGCCCACGTGACCAACGCCCCGACCTCGCCTCGATTGGCCCTCGGCGTCCGGCGCCCGGCCTCCGTCGGGCCGGCGGCTCGTTTGCATACAGAGTGAGGGAACGCCACGCATAATGACCACGAGAGGAGAGGACGGGAGGGGAGGGGGGGATGGGGGGGGGGTCGGCACAGCAGAGCAGAGATATACAGACTGAAGGAGTCCGACCTCAATTACTATGGAGATGGAGGAAGAGGAGGAGGAGGAGGAGGAGGAGGAAGAGGAGGAGGAGGAAGAGGAGGAGGAGGAGGAGGAAGAGGAGGAGGAGGAAGAGGAGGAGGAGGAGGAGGAGGAGGAGGAAGCAAGTCATCGGTTTAAAAAGATACATAATAATAATAAAGAAATGAAAGGAAAGAGACGTGGACGGAGACGAAGGAAGTAAAGTCACAACAACACTTTAAATATTTTAACACCTTATCTTAAAAAATATCAACACTGACTACAGGTTGTGTTATAAAGACGCCCAATCAGCTCCACAGGACGCCGTTGCTCGTATGAAATGACGACTTTTTTCTCGTAAATGTACGACTTTTTTCTCGTATGAAATTTATGACTTTATTCTTGTAAATGTACGACTTTATTCTTGTAAATGTACGACTTTATTCTTGTAAATGTACGACTTTATTCTTGTAAATGTACGACTTAATTCTCGTAAATGTACGACTTTTTTCTCGTATGAAATTTATGACTTTATTCTTGTAAATGTACGACTTAATTCTCATAAATGTACAACTTTTTTCTCGTATGAAATTTACGACTTTATTCTTGTAAATGTACGACTTTATTCTCGTAAATGTACGACTTTTTTCTCGTATGAAATGTACGACTTTATTCTTGTAAATGTACGACTTTATTCTTGTAAATGTACGACTTAATTCTCGTAAATGTACGACTTTTTTCTCGTATGAAATGTACGACTTTATTCTTGTAAATGTACGACTTTTTTCTCGTATTAAATGTACGACTTTATTCTTGTAAATGTACGACTTTTTTCTCGTATTAAATGTACGACTTTATTCTTGTAAATGTACGACTTTATTCTTGTAAATGTACGACTTTATTCTCGTAAATGTACGACTTTTTTCTCGTATGAAATTTACGACTTTTTTCTCGTAAATGTATCACTTTATTCTCGTAAATGTATGACTTTATTATCGTAAATGTACGACTTTATAATGTACCTTTATAATGTAGTAAATTATTTTATTGGATGCAGAATTACAATGAGAGAAGATTTTGATGTAAAAATACTCGAATAATATTTTTTTGGACTTCGAGAGATGAATAAAGAGTTCACGTGTGTAAATAAATACATGTTATATTTACTGGTTACAGTAAAATCCAATAAGGAGAGTGAGACTCCTGAGTATTTCTTTAAAGATGAAACTACGTCCAGGAAGCTGGTGACGGACAGTTTGTCAGATTGATGTGAATCTCCTCATTAACGCGTCTACAGGAGGAAAACGATGCAGCTCCAGAAAAATGAATTCCTAAAGTCAGATTCATGAAGAGGGAGACGAGGGAGATGCTGTTTTCTTCCAGTGGGCAGTGGATGTTTCTTCAGAGTTTATGAACATTTATCAGAAGGAAAACAAATTACCTCAGAGGAAATAAAATCATTTGAAACGCTGCGTTGATTCTTGCATCACAGTGTGAAAACAGAAACCACGCTGAGGCTTCGAGGCTTCGAGGCTTAATGAAGAACTCACAGTGTTACAACAACTCAAACACAAACACTACCAGACTATTTATAGGAGGGAGACGGAAACAACCTGTAGCTGCAGCTGTCCACGCATATTAATGAAGACGTGTTAATGCCTCTGTTTAACGGTGGAGAGGAGGTCTCACTCTGTCGGAAACCGGGGAGAGGAAATTATAGATTAGTTAACGGAGACACTACAGGTAGAAAAAATTAACTAACAGATTTCACCATGAAACTTCTCAAGTTTATCTCTTACATTAAGACAAATATTTTTTGTATTACAAGTTTTGTTATATCTTATGTTTAAATATGTAAATGAGGTAATATCTGATGAAATATGAGCTAATTTGCATATCCAGAACTGAAATTAGAACATTTTATTTTGTTGACATATGAGAGTCTTTAGTTTTTACAGAGGAGGATTGTGGATATCTCTTTTTATCCCTCTGTAAATGAGAAAATACTGTCACCAGCCCTAAAAAAAATCCAATTTCTCCATGTTTTTAGGAATAAAATGTTGTATAAATGAGGCTGTGAATGATATATCAACAACCTCCTCTGTAAAAACCTTCAGAATATAGAAAGGGATCAAAGTGGAAGGTTTGGTGTCTGTAAGAGCTGCTGAAGTGGAGATAAATGGAGGTAAAATGATGTAAAATGGAAACTTTAATGTGGATTTTCTACCATTTATTTAGACTTTTCTGAAAGGAAGAAAAAAATAGCCCCAAATCTCCAAATTGATCAGTGCATGAAGTGCTTTGAGAAAGAAAAACAAGGTTTAAACTTGAACAGATTCAGATTCAGATTGAAAGGACGGACATTAGTGTGTGTGTGTGTGTGTGTGTGTGTGTGTGTGTGTGTGTGTGTGACACGCCGTCCTCATTCAGCAGCGTCCGTCCGGAGCGCTGATGGGTTTTTAAGTGAGCGTGTGTGTTCTTCACCACTGGACCTTGGACGTTTACACTGAAGAACCATTTGCTCCCAAGGCCTCATGGGAAATATCTACGACCACTACACACACACTACAGACTGGCCTTCAGCTTTGGACATGACATTGGTCCTGTGTGTGTGTGTGTGTGTGTGTGTGTGTGTGTGGACTGTTTCCAGGCATTGATAAACAAGGACATTACTGAGGAGTGAGCCGGTTCAGATAAATAAATAAATAAATAAAAGACGACTGTGAAGTGAGGACACGTCTGTAAAGAGACGGCTTTTCTTTTGAACCGAGAACCGTTTTATGGAGGTTTTTGTGTCGGGCCCTGTTACTGTCATATAAATAAAGTTTTGGTTGAACTACGGACCGGCCTCCCGGGTCTCCAGATGTACTTAATAAAAAACTATTATATATTAAAGGAGTATTCATCAGCATGAGGGGGAGGCAACATGAATGAATGATGAATTTCAATTTTTGGTGAACTATTCCTTTAAAGGTAATTGTCTGAACAATGAGGTCATTTTTATAAAGTCGGGGTTATTATAGTTTTTCAGTATAATGTGACGTGTGCTGAGTGCAGCGGTGTCTAGTGTGTATATAGGATAAATCTACTGTATGTGATGTAGGACACGATGTGCTGCCAGTCCTGCAGCGCTGGACCTCGTCTACTGAGCGGGACACAGTTGCTAGGAGATCTGTGCTGTAAGTGCATGGACTCCACACACACAGACACACACACACACACACATTTGTATGCAACAGTGTGTTTGACAGCTCGGCCTTTTCCTTCTTCTTCTTCTTCTGCTGCTGACGCCTTTATTTCCCTCTGAGCTGCAGCTGCAGCGTCGTCTCTCATGGCCGCTCGTTTTACACCGCACAAATATGTGTGTGTGTGTGTGTTGAGTGTGTAGGCTACATGTGTGTGTGCACTCTGCTGGCCTCCATTATGGGGCCTGGGCGGCTGATTAGCTCTCAGACACAATATGGCCACAGACAGAATGGGCCATTGATTCCCCGAGCAGAGCCAAAATGGCTGCTCTGGTGCAACTTGACACTGTGTGAATGGCTGCGTTCCCCTGTGTGTGTGTGTGTGTGTGTGTGTGTGTGTGAGATGACAGAGATAATGAGGATGAAGAGGAAACCAGGAAACACACACACCTCCACACACACTGTGTAGTTTCCAGCAGCAGCTGCAGGTGAACACGGAGCCTCGTCTTTATAATGAACCTTTAAACATTACAACTATTTCTGATTTGAACCAATCAGAGCTGATCACATGACTTCACTAATAATAATATAAATGGATCATAAACCAGATGAGAGAATAGAAACTAAAGGTTCATTTCCAACAATATTTGCTCATATCTACTCGTCTATATGAATTAATGAACATACAGGTCAGTGGGCGGAGCTTCTGTTTCTGTCTTCTCATTGGTCGAACCACGGCTCAATCAGCGAAATGTGTTTTTGTTTGATTTTTCTTATTCTTTACACGTTTACATTAATGTTTTTAGAACTTAAATAAGAACCAGAGCAATAAACTATTCTCTTCTTTATCTGCACCCCCCCTCCCCCCCGCCCCCACCCCCCACCCCACCCCCCCGCGGGGTTTTTCTCAATAAAAAAGAAATAAAATCTCTAAAGTCTTTGCTTCACATCTGCTGAACGATTTAACGAGCTCCAGG
Organism: Decapterus maruadsi; assembly: GCA_030347415.2. Taxonomy (NCBI): domain Eukaryota; kingdom Metazoa; phylum Chordata; class Actinopteri; order Carangiformes; family Carangidae; genus Decapterus; species Decapterus maruadsi. The sequence continues at coordinate 1,017,284 of CM064888.1, forward strand.
TTTTTACATATTTATTGATGTTGCTTCACTTTTTCTTTTGAATTCCTCTAAAATTGTGTCGATTTAAATCCAAGTGTTTCCAGAACGACAACAACAACAACAACAACAACAACATGGCTGACAAACAAAAAACCTTCTTCAGTTGAGGCTTAAATATAATTTATGATTATAATGAATCATAATTTGGTCACATTTCATTAACCTGCCTAACATCATTTCTACATTTATTTCCATTTATTTCAAAACCTGCAACATTTCCTTGTTATAAATTAATAAATATCCATAATTATTTAGTCTTTTTTTATTTTTTTATCTTTATTATTATTCCAAATGACTCATCTCATCAGTTCATCTCCAGTCTTGTGCAGCAGCCACGAGGCTCAGAGCTGCAGCTCCTGAATGTTAACATGATAATCATTTAATCACACACACACGGACACACACACACACACACACACACACACGGACACACACATTAGTATTCTCTGTATAAAAACAGCCTTCAGCCTCCGTCAGTGGCAGGAACTGAAATATCAGGCTGAGATTAGGTGGATTTCCTTCAGACTCCAGGACCAGGACCCAAGTACCATGATCCCTATAGTCATAGCAGTAGGTGCAAGATGTTTTTAGAACGGCGGAGCAGAGCCGTGAGCTGCTCAGAGCTACGCTACGGAGGCTCATGGGATTTCTTGGTTTCCCTCATCAAACTCATCAAATACACAATCCAACAACTCCACAACGCTCTGGTGGACAAGTTGTGACCTGCACATTCACCACGATATGAGATAATAACACAACACAGAGTTGTTTTAGAGGGAAATTCATGCAAAACCTCTGATGCACGTTGCCTTCAGGGACAGTTGTTCATCAGCAGTCTCTGAATTTAACTCTAAAACAACTCTCTTGCCAAAAATGTTGAACTATACCTTTAATGTTTACACAAATAATGAAATATTATGAGTGCATCTTTACAAAATACGAGCTGCAGGAAACAGGAAGTGGTTTGATTAGATTTGCAGGTATTAGGTCAAAAACCTTGAACAGAACGAGACTTGAACGAGACTGTTGATGAACAACTGTCCCTGAAGGCAACGTGCATCAGAGGTTTTGCATGAATTTCCCCCTAAAACGACTCTGTGTGGTAACGTTGTGTTATTATCTGGTTGACTGTGAAATCTGATTAACAGGAAATGAAGAAACGGCCTCAGTGACGTCACCACGACTTCCTCTCGCCGCGTTTCCTGTGAAAACCTCACGACATTGAACGCATCACTGAGGTATAAACAACAAGTTCCCGTGGAGTCGTTTTTCTTTTCTCTTTACTCACTGGTGTTTCACAAATGTGTTATTTTGTGAATCAGTCGCCTCCTCACACCTGTGTTCTGTATTTCTGCTAAATTGGGATCAATAACCTGCATCAGAAGCTGTTGTTGTTGTTTACAACAGGAAGACTGAAGAAAAAGGCTCTGATGAAACTTTGTTCCCTGTGATGCACGGTGTGGATATTTACTACAACCCACGTCTTTATTCATGTTTAGTCCTGATCTTTGCATATTGGATTGGATTTCCCGGAGCTTCACTGTGTTTTTGGACATCGTTTTGTACTTGACTTTTATTTTGAAAAGCTAAATATCAGAGGGGGTTGTGATGTCTTCATGTGCTGATCGACTGTTGACAGTAAAAGTATTTGAAAATGTTAAAATGTTGTGTGTTTGAACGTTTTATTTTATTTTAATTAGTGGAATTTTTTTATTGCCTAATATTGACATCGGCCCCAAAAATCCTCATGCGCTGATATTTACACCACGGGAACGTCTGATTGTCTGATGCTCGACTCCCAAAAAACAACCAGAAATATTAATGAGGCCGAGACAAACTTCATGTGTCGTCTGAAGCTCCTGGATCAGGGTTTGACAAGAGAAGAGGAAGATGATGATGATGATGATGATGATGTAAGAGACGCCGCGGCCAACCAATGAAAGAGAAGAAGAAGACGACGAGCAGAGGAAACGATAGTCGGAGGAGACGAGCTGAACAAACAGAGAAGGACGAGCTTTAAAGAATTCATCTGGTTCTAAATCCTTAACAAGCTGCTAATGAAACTTCTACAAGATAAAATAATAAAATAAAATAATATAAAATGCCCTGAGGCGTCAGGCTTCATTTATCCAGAGGGGAACAGAAGAAGAAGAGGAAGAGGAAGAGAGAGGAAGAGCAGCTGAAGCTAATGAGCTGGATGTTCAGGAGGAAACACACACACACACACACACACACACACACACACACTGATCTCGACAAGCTGACGAGTGACTTCCTGTCACTTCCTGACGCGTCAATCAAACGGCGTTGAGAGGAACAACCAGAGAAGAAGAAGAAGAAGAAAGGAGTGGAGGAACGAGGAGGATGAAGATGAGGAAGAGGAGGAGGAAGAGGACGAAGATGAGAAGAAGAAGAAGAAGAGAAGAGGAGGAACCCGATCTGCGATGCTACCCGATTTGTAACAGCCAGAGGCAACTCCACTTGGACAAACTTAGTTGAATTGACTTAGGTCTTATGAAGAGGAGAGACGGTTTATCTTTTTATTTTTTTTAAAACAAACTTTATTAGCAATGTAAATTGATGGTATGGATCTTGATGCTCAGAAAAACAGGAACAGAGGCGGACTTTACTCTCATGCCGTCCTCATCACCGTGACAACCACAAACAATCACAACCCTCACTGAATAAGGAGTCTGCGGCGTGTTGACGGACGATCCGCGGTTTTACTTTAAAGAAATCATTTTCACAGTATCATATTGTAAATTTACAGAACTTTAAGTAGACTTCGACTTCCAGCAAATCGGGCAATACGTAAATGAAGTTTGTCCCATAGGAAGTCCAAGATGAGGAAGAGGAGCAGACCCGTTTTGTTACAGATCGGGTAGAGTTGCAGATCGGGTAGCGACACGGAGGAATGAGGAGGATGAAGAGGAGGAAGAGGAGGAGGATGAAGAGGATGAAGGTGAGGAAGAGGAGGAAGAGGAGGAGGATGAAGAGGATGAAGATGAGGAAGAGGAGGATGAAGAGGAGGAGGATGAAGAGGAGGAAGAGGAAGAGGATGAAGATGAGGAAGAGGAGGAGGAAGAGGAAGAGGAGGATGAAGAGGATGAAGAGGATGAAGAGGAGGAGGAAGAGGAGGAAGATGAGGATGAAGAGGAGGAGGATGAAGAGGATGAAGATGAGGAAGAGGAGGATGAAGAGGAGGAAGAGGATGAAGATGAGGAAGAGGAGGAGGAAGAGGATGAAGATGAGGAAGAGGAGGAGGAAGAGGAGGATGAAGAGGATGAAGAGGAGGATGAAGATGAGGAAGAGGAAGAGGAGGATGAAGAGGAGGAACCCTGATTAAAGGCTGGATTTCCCATCACTTACTTCTCCATTAGGGAGATTAATGAGCGCCGCCCGGGCCGCGGACGCCGGCGCCGCCGTGAAAAATGACGCTATTACCTGGTTGGACGGAACAAGTGTGTAAATGTGTGTGTGTGTTTATGTGTGTGTTTATGTGTGTGTGTTTCAGGAGCTCCTCATGTCGCTGCTGGAGGAGGAAACTGCTTTAAAATCATGTTTGTGTACTTTGTGTGAGTAATTTGTGTGTGTTTGTGTGGTTTGGCTGTGTGTGCGTGTGTGTGTGTGTGTGCGTGCGTGTGTGTGTGTGTGTGCGGGCGGAGCCGAGGAAGTCAATCAATCCGTCGTGTGTTTGACACATGTTTTAAATGCAAAGTTCCTTTTCCAGGCGTCAACATCAGAATGACATCTGCTGCAGCTACAGTCTGTGTGTGTGTGTGTGTGTGTGTGTGTGTGTGTGTGTGTGTGTGTGTGATGACAGCAGCTGATACCTGGGTCTGAGTCTCTGAGACTCAGCTTCACTTCCTGAACACGGAGGTTGTTTCCTGTTTCATGTTTTTAATGAACTCAACACACACACACACACACACACACATACACCAAACACACACACACACACACACACACACACACACACACACACACACACACACACACTGTGGTCAGAAATTTGAAGATAACGTCAAGAACACGACGTTGAAGTGACTGAATGACCTCCAGTGTTTCTGTTTGTAACGAGTCGTTCATTAAACCAAACTGACGCTTTAATGTTTTAATATCAGTGGATTAATCACTGCAGAAACAAGAATATTTGTCTCATTTCTCTTCAAATAAGACTCATTGTTTTCAGATCATTTTCACTTTAAATCAGTAGAAAAATCTGCCAGTGAGAAAGTTTTTTGTGTTTGTAATAAGAAAGAAAAGTCAGATTTTTCTACTTATTTCAAGTGAAAATCAGCTGAAAGAAGTAAAAAGTGTCTAAAAACAACCTACTTTATTTTAAGCAGCCATGATGAGATTAGTTTGGACTAGAAATAAGACAAATATTCTTCTAACAGTTTGTTGCTTAGCAATGATGAACGATGCACCTTGAGCTTCCTGCTGTTTCCTTAAAGCTGCACATTAATATCATTATTATCATTATTTACATCTGTACAGTGAGACAAATGAGTGTGTTTAGTGTTAAATGTGTCACGCACACACAGATGATACAACTCTGCAGCTTTGTGCAGCATCTTTAATGTGAGGTGTTGGAGTCTGTTGTGCAGCTTCACTACACAACAAGTCAGGGATGTTTGGCTTTTGGATTAAGTTTCAGAATGCACCTTTAATGCTCCACCATGACAGGTGAACTTCAGTGAACCTTCTCTAAACTTTTGGGATGTTGGAGCCGTTTTAGCCTCTTTGAGCTCTTTGTTTTGGTTTTGTTTTTAACTCTTCTTCAGCAGCTGTTTTCTGTCTGCAGCTGCAGCCAGATGTGTGTGCAGCTGGAGCAGCTGCAGCCAGATGTGTGTGCAGCTGGAGCAGCTGTAGCCAGATGTGTGTGCAGCTAGAGCAGCTGCAGCCAGATGTCTGTGCAGCTGGAGCAGCTGTAGCCAGATGCGTGTGCAGCTGGAGCAGCAGCTGGAGGAGCAGCTGCAAGACATGGAGAGCTGCAGCCAGATGTGTGTGCAGCTGGAGCAGCTGTAGCCAGATGTGTGTGCAGCTGGAGCAGCTGCAGCCAGATGTGTGTGCAGCTGGAGGAGCTGCAGTCAGATGTCTGTGCAGCTGCAGCCAGATGTCTGTGCAGCTGGAGCAGCTGCAGCCAGATGTGTGTGCAGCTGGAGCAGCTGCAGCCAGATGTCTGTGCAGCTGGAGCAGCTGCAGCCAGATGTGTGTGCAGCTGGAGCAGCTGTAGCCAGATGTGTGTGCAGCTGGAGCAGCTGCAGCCAGATGTCTGTGCAGCTGGAGCAGCTGCAGCCAGATGTGTGTGCAGCTGGAGCAGCTGCAGCCAGATGTGTGTGCAGCTGGAGCAGCTGCAGCCAGATGTGTGTGCAGCTGGAGGAGACCAAACATGGAGATAAAAGAGCTGTGATTCTGTTACAACGGACCATTTAAAGGTGAAACGATCAGGAAGCAGATTAAGCCCCCCCCCCCTCGGGGACAGTGAACCCTGTGAACCCAATCATCCACCTCAGCAATCAGGAGCTGCTGCAGAGCTGGAGGGACGCTTATCATACATCACTGTTATTAGTGTGTGTGTGTGTGTGTGTGTGTGTGTGTGTGTGTGTGTGTGTGTGTGTGACCTCTCTTCAAAGTGGAAACATCCGTTTTTTTTTCCATTTAGGTCGAAATTAGATCAAAATGTACAAAAACAACACTTTTTGTCTGATCATTGAACTAAAAACTTCAATAAATACATTTATTCATTTGCCAAATTCTACTTTTTGCAGCAGTGCATGCTGGGAAACCCTGGCCGAGCCTTTTGTTGTTCTTTTTTAATTTCCTTTAAATGAAGTGAATGTGAACGGAGTCTTTGTTCTCGTGCAGCGACGGTTACGTTAAGATGTTGATGATTTTCATTCTGTTTCATGTTGCAAGAAAATGAAATTTGATTTTACAACGAGATGCAAAAGATCAGTCAGATTTCAGCTCAATGTTTCTAAATCGTTAATTTTCTGTGGACACAAATTTATACAAAGCTCAGGCACTCATCATCATCATCATCATCATCATCATCATCATCATCATCATCATCATCATCATCATCATCATCATCATCATCATCGTGTGTGTGTGTGTGTGTGTTGACCTTGTTGCTTTGTGAGGACAAACCCGAGGGAGCTGAGGGTCGTGTTCATTATGTGATGGACTTGATGAATGAATGGTCATACATGAAGGGGGGTGGAGGGTGGGGGGGGTGGGGGGGGGTGAGGGCTTTTAAAGATAAAGCTCTATTGAACCCAGAGAGCCTCATTCAGCAGCAGCAGCAGCAGCATCGTTGTCCTCTTTCTGCCACAGTGAATGCAGAAAGCTTTATTTAGTATGAAAAGGATGAAGTGGTAAATGAGTTCTGAAAAACATGGTCCACCTTTATTTTATTAACGGAGGTGGAAAAAGAAAAAGAAAAAGAAAAAGAAATGAGCAAAACGAGCAAATGAAACTCATCTGGAGGGAAAAACAAGACGAGGACGAACGAGGAGAACATGATGATGATGATGATGACGAAGGTTCATGTTCATCATCATCAGAGGAGGAGGAAATGTTTTATTATTGTTCTATTGATGTTTTTATATTTCTGTAATATTCAGTGTTTAAAGGGATAGTTCAACATTTTGTCAAACTGTCCCATCACCATAACCCCTATAGTCACAGCAGTAGGTTCATTACCTTTAATTGTCGGTGCAAGCTGTTTTTAGAACGGTGGAGCAGAGCCGTGAGCTGCTCAGAGCTACGCTACGGAGGCTCATTGTGGGATTTCTTGGTTTCCCTCATCAAACTCATCAAATACACAATCCAACAACTCCACAACGCTCTGGTGGACAAGTTGTGACCTGCACATTCACCACGCTATGAGATAATAACACAA
>CM064888.1:1029232-1116732 GCA_030347415.2 Decapterus maruadsi
AAACTTGCTCCTTTTCATGTGTTGAGTCTGTTTTGACCAGAAATAAGACAAATATTCTTGGTCAGATGTCTGAGTTTTTGCAGGCACACGTTTCTGTTTAATGTTGATCTTTTTTCTACATCCACACGCTGTGATGCTGACTCTGCTTCCTGATTGGACGAGAGCTTCGTCTCCAACCTGGACTTCAGAGCAGCTCCAAGGCCGCGCTGCGAACACACACATCTATACACACACTCACATGGGAAATAAATATTACACACCCACACTAATGTTCTCCAGGGAAAGGTCAAAGGTCGACGCAGTGAGAAAAAATCACTGTGTGAAAACCCACACACACACACACACACACACACACACACACACACACACACACACAGACACACACACAGACACACACGCTGAGGCTCAGAGGTCGTTTCTGTCTAATTTTAGAATTAATTACCTGCAGTCAGGAGTTCAACGAGCTGCACACACACACACACACACACACACACACACACAGACACACACTTCACGTCACACCTGTCCACTCAGGTGGAAGGTGAGTGAACCGTCAGCTGATCCGTGCTGACACCGTGTCCACGGGGCGGAGACGCGCTGCTCTCAGGTCAGAGGTCACGCTGCTGCACTTTAATTGTGTTTCACATGTATTTAAATAAAAGTTGAACATGTTTCTTTGTGTTGCTCTGCAGCAGAACTACATTTCCCATCATGCCCTGCAGTCAAACATGACAGGAAATGCAATTAAATCATGAAGTTAGTGACTCAGCTTCTCACAACTTTCAGACTGCGTTATGACACGTCGGCGCTGTCACGGTAACGCTGCTAATGAACACGATGACCTCATCGTCAGGTTGTTGTTGTTTACAGCTTGAATGAGGAAATGTTGATTAAAATATAACGACGTGTTTATACTCTGACCTCAGAGACGGAGACAGAGACGTGTGACAGCCTGGTTATGATTTATTCATGTTCCCGTCGTGTCGTCTCCGTCCTCCGGTGGGAATCAAACCTGCGAGCGGCGGCCGTCCAGCAGGCCGTCGGTGTGGATGTTTCCTCTGGAGAGGAGGAGGATGATAGACACAGACAGACGTCTCTCTGTTTCTGGACCTTTTAAAAGTTTTTCTTCTTCCTTTCAACAGAATCAAACTTTGACTTGTTATTTTTCAGTCTGTGTTCCTGCGCCGGCCGCAGAAACTCAGAAAAATAAATCTGATTTCCAGGAGCAGACGGGAGCAACAAATGAAGCAGCAGACTTCCTCCATTTGTCCACTCAGTGGAAAACAAGCAGAGTGTGATGTGAAGAGCAGGAAACAGGAAAGCTGATGATAGACATCAGGCCTGACGTGATTAAACCAATCTGCTGCAGACGGTCCACAATCAGCAGGAAATAGAACAACCTGCTCCGCCTCCAGCGCTCGCTGCTGCTGCACGCTCTCTGAGGAGGAATCGAACCTGCTGCTTCGCTCCAGCTCTGCAGCACAGGTCACGATGAACAGAGCAGCAGGAGGAGATGCAGTACAGCATCAGTCCTCCAGCAGCAGAAGAAGAAGTGAGTCTTAGATGCAGAGCTGCAGGAGGACAAACCCACGAGACGAAGAAGAAGCTGCTGACTGATGTTCTCACTCCGACACCACAGCTTTAAAAACAAGAATCATCTGTTTTTTTCTCTGTTATTGTACACATAGTACATCCTTCTTCCTTTAGGCAACACCTGGTTCCCATATTACCCACAATGCACCTGGACAGCTCAGCCAGAGATGAGCTGTAGTGCTCATGTATCCTGGGGCCTGGAGCAGCAGAGAGGAGAGGAGGAGGAGAAGAAGAAGAAGGTTTATCAGAGATGATAAAGACACACGATTCCCAACAAACATCTGGGAACATCTGGGAACATCTGGGAACACCACAGACCTTCAGAACTGAACATTCCCTTCAATGTAACGTTGGTTCCACGGAGACTGAATGACTCTCATCTTCATTTCATTCTCACTCCTCCTCCCTCTCTCCATCTCCTCTGTTTCATTGCTTCCTTCTCTCTCCGTCTTCCTTCCACTCCTTCTTCTTCTCCGTCTCAGGCCTTTTCATCTTTTCTCTCTGCTGCCACTTTATTATCTCTTTTATTCTGGCTGGTGAGCAGCTCCTGTTTGAGGCAGCGGCAGCAGCAGCAGCAGCAGCGTGTGGACACTTATAAATGACTTGACATTTACGCTGCTCAGCCTTCAGCTCGTCTTCATCCTGTTGGTGGATGATGAATCCAAACTTCTTGTAATCGGCTCCTTTTACACAAAGCGCTGTGAAAGACGAGCTCCACTGACTCCGCATGAAACTGTGACCAAACCAAAACTAAAGAGGACACACTATGGAAATCTGACTTTCTGAAGGATCTTTAACATCTGGCTGTTTGCCTTCAGAACTAAAATGTGAGAATTGACCAAATAAACCAGTCGTTTTCAGGCTCCTGTGGTTTTAGCAGCTGTTGTGATGTTTGATCCCTGGGGGTTTGGACCGAAGCAGGACAGACATGTCTGAACTGTTTTAATTTGCAGAAAATAAGCAGAAAATGTCTCCTTTAAAGCTGAAACTGCATCAGTGACATCACCACATCAACATGGCCGACACCTCCTCCACCTCCTCCACCGTCTCCTGTGTCTGAACTGAAACCCTGACTTCAACCACCGTCAGCTCGTCCTCCTCAGGTCTTCCTTCTCCTTCTCTTTCCCCATGGACATGGTATCTGTCCATCGCCCACCAGCTTCCCTCTCTGTGTCTCTGTGTCTCTGTGTGTCTCTAACCCTGCGGTGTCTGGTCTCCACCTCTGTCTCCGTGCGGCGCCGCTGCTGCTGCTGCTGCTGTTTGTGCTGAGGGCTACAGAGGCAGAGCAGCGTGGTGGTGGAGAGCAGGGAGGCCGGCAGGATGAATCAGCGGCTGCAGGGCAGATAAACACGGTTGTAGTCTGAGAGAATGTGTGTGTGGGGCTGGAGGGGGGGTGATGGAGGGGGGGAGGGGGGGGTTGTGCAGCCTGTGGCCCCTCGTGAGACAGAGCAGCAGAAACAGACAGACTGAAGCTCTGCTGCTGCTTTTCAATGTGCTAATGTCTTTATTTTTAGCCGTTAGACTGCGATCACTGCTGGAGTGGTTTCTACTCTCAACCTCCCAGAAAACTCTCTGGACTCGAGGATCCACACTCACCGGCTTTATTTTTATTTATTTATTTATTATTTATTCATGCCGCTGAGTCCGAGCTGCAGCCAGAGATGAAATCAGAAATCCGTGCGCTCCTCCTTCACCTCGGCTGTGTTGCAGAGCCGGGACGGAGCGCCGAGGCCGGAGCGCCGAGGCCGGACCGACGCCGTTACTCTGTGTTTCTGTTAGATCCGACACGTCCACGCTCACACCGTGTCCTCCAGCTCCAGATCAAACTTTAAACACACTCAGCCTCTGAACATCACTGCAGGAGACGGAGCCGAGCAGAGGGACTGATCCACCGTGTGTGTGTGTGTGTGTGTGTGTGGTGCTGTCCATGGTGCTGATCCTGCAGATGTTGGCTCAGTAATAGATGAGGTGAAGTAATAATCTAAACTATCTATGTACAAATGCCTTTATTTAAGCAATAAACTATTCATTAGTTTAATGATGATTTGATTTTATATTTGATCAGGTTTAAAGGTGTGAGATCAGAGGAAACAACACACACAGTGAGCTGCAGCTTTGTTCCATTAAACCACTCTACCATCGTATCTGTGTATGTCATACCACACACATGTAGTGCTGAGCGTCCACACACAATCACATCACCAGTTGGAGCTTCTGTGTGTCTGTGTGTGTGTGTGTGTGTGTGTAGTGATGTTAATATTCCTCTGCTTCACCGTTTCCACCTCCTGAAGCCGAGTCAGCTGAGATAAGAGCAGACACATGCGTATGTCAACACACAGAGGGGAAGGGAAAAGGCCATGGTGTGTGTGTGTGTGTGTGCTACAGTACATACATGTATGTGCTTCACGTGTGTGTAAGCACATACATGTAGCTGACATGTGGATGTGTGTGTGAGCTCCTCCTGAATACTGATGAGATGTGAAGCTGCTCTGACAAAACACACTGACGTGACAAACAGCAAAGGCCAAGGTTGTGTCGGCAGGTAGGTGTGTGTGTGTTAGTGTGTGTGTTAGTGTGTGTGTGTTAGTGGTGTATCCGAACCTGAATACTTACTCAGAAGTACACAAATAATACTTTGATCCTGAATAGTTTTGCAGTCCAACGTTTCTCCTCATTGTTCTGGAGCTAAAGAAGCAGCAGCATCTGGATCAACAGCAGCAGCAGCAGAACTCTGACCCTCCAACAGCAGGTGGCGCTAACGCACCGCAACGTTGGTGCACCCGCCGCCATAGAAGCACAACATCCGGAGAGCGCCAAACACAACACAACAGGATTGCTAAGAAACAGCAACTCCCAGCATGCACTGCATCACAGTAGACAGGAAGTGCTCACCGATAGCTCCAGCGTCACCGCTCAACAACTTATGTTTCTCATAGACGACAACGGGAAAAGAAAGTAAAGTAAAGCCGTGGGTAATTTTCTGTTGAGTGTCACAACGCCACGAAACAACTCACTTCTCCACCAGAATCTGATCCATTCAGTCCCATTACGTTTGGAAAGTCTAGATGAGCTGCACCATCACATTATTTAATCCCGTTCTAGTTCTAGCCCAGAGCTAAAGCAGAGGTTAGCAGCTAGCTCGGCGTAGCACTAGCTCGGCTGGAGTGCGGCCACTTCCGGTTTCTTCCTGAATACATTGTGTCCATTCATGTTCGTATCAGACTGATGCTTCAGGGAATGTTTCAGAGAAGTTCAGGTGCTGTTTCACCCTCCGATATTGACTTTTACAGGAAGTTCCCTGACCCCTGAACGCAGCATCAGAGCAGGTCGGGCTGAGCCGGGTCGGGACCGTCAGGACCGTCAGGAACGCCGGGCCGACGGCGGATCCTCCAACCGGATCAAACAGCAGGTTATCAGGTGGCGGCAGGAGTCAGAGTCGACATGAGCTCATTCACAAACAGGACAGTAAAACATGATCACACTGATACAGAGGGAGGGTAAACAACACACACTCTAAATCCACCACACACACACACACAGACACACACACACACACACACACACACACAGACACACACACACAGAGTGTAAGGTGCAGCAGCATTATCAGCTCTGTGGTAAACATTTGTCATTCAGCTCAGCACCTCAGGCTGAATTCAGCTTAAACACTGCTGCAGCTCAGGCCCTTTGTCACTGGGAGGGCAGGGGTGTGTGTGTGTCTGTGTCTGTGTGTGTGTGTCTGTGTGTCTGTGTGTGCGCTGCATACATATATTTAGTGTGTGTGTGTGATATTGGACGCTGCTGTTCCAATGTCACTCTGCGTTTATTGGAGGTAAAACTCCTAACTCATATTCATTGACAGCAACATAAAGCTGCCAGTCTGACCGTCCTGAGTGTGTGTGTGTGTGTGTGTGTGTGTGTGTGTGTGTGTGTGTGTGTGTGTGTGTCCGGGGAGGTCAGCAGTGAATCATGTCTGTGTGTGTGTGAGTGATGCTGTTGTGCGATCACAAGGACAGGACGGAGGCAGCTGCAAAAGGTCGGAGCAGAGACTCTATTTATAGACATGTAAAAATAATCTGCATCTGTCGGCTCGTCATCAATCAATCAATCAATCAATCAATCAATCAATCGATCGATCGATCAGTCGGTCGGTCAGTCACGCCAGCAGCTGATTGGACCGTCTGAGCAGCATCTCCTCTCTCACATCGTCTCAACTTTCAGATGGGATGTGACACCTGAGATGTTGATTTATCCAAAAACAGAGAAACTACAGAAACAAATCAAATTTAAATCAATAAATCCTGTCTGGCCTGTGTTGTGTGGTTTTTTGGCCCAGTGCTGGAGATCGAGGCCAAACTCTGATACTTTAATATCAAAGTATAAAGAAACCTGTCTCTGGCTTTTTTATGTGTTTTATAAACTGGAGCGGATGCTGTTTATTGAACTGAAACATCCTGTGATCTTCTATAACACCATGAACTCCTCAACGTTCTGCTCTAACAACTTGTTGTCCGACGCCATCACCTGCAAGCAGGAATCAAAACCGGTCGACGTGTCATGTCGCTTTATTTTGAGATCAAACCTTCCATGTGATAAAGGTCCCGCCCCCGGAGAGCGGCTCTGCCACAGGAAGTGAGTGATGCGTTGTCAGATTAAAAGTCTTTAGCAGCGGAGGCAGAAGACTCAGGACTCTGTTAGTTCTGGGTCAGCTCTTTGTGCTTTTAAAACAGGAAACAACAACACTAAAAGTGTCGCTGAGCCGCCGTGACGCTCAGATTGGGTGAAGAGCTGATGTGTCACCATGGTGATGCATATGAAGGGTGATGTCACGGTGACCTCAGCGGCGTCCTGTCAGCAGGGTCACGGGACACAATCAGGATTCATCAGCCGAGCTGCTCTGTGACATTTCAGTCGGGAGTTTGTGGGAAAACGCTGCCGCAGCAGGAGAGTATCGCCGCCAAAAAATCCACTAGCGTTTATTTCAAAAGGTAAAATTCAGATGAAAAACATCCATTAGGTCGCTGCTCCTGAACCCACTCATTTATTTCTCCCAAACAGAGAAAATCCAGTGTGACAAAGTGCTGCTCGGGAGCTGCAGGTTTTCTCATTTCCTGCAGGACCTGCTGTTTTCCTCCAGGCCAACAGAAGGACGGGGAGCTTGTTAGCATTGTTCATTAAATCAGTTGGGTACTTTGTGTAAAAAGCCCCCCTCCCCGCCCCCCCCCTGCTGCTGCGCTCCGATTGTCCAAGAGAAGGACAAATTGATTCTTTTCTGCTGCTTCTGTATGAAGAGAAAACGAGCAGAGAGATTCTGCATCTGAATGAGATGAAGCTAGACTCCCCTCACAACACAGCCTGTACGTCCTGAGGTCCCTGAAAGCACCATGAAACACACCAACACCGTCACGTCTGACATCAAAGAGTTAATGTTGGGAACGTTAACAATCTGATCTGACTGTATGGATCATTATTGATACAAACAAAACATTCTGTAAACACAAAAACTCCAGGAAGCTGCATCATTTCTTGACAGTCGAGATAATCAAGTACATGCGGTAAAGTTTTCATCTACACATCCTGTCTGGACTCATGTGTTGAATATCAATCCTCAGTGACAGTCTGATGTCATACCAGGTCCATAAGTATCTATGGTTCAACAGGAAGTGATGTGTGGTGGAGAATGGAGGAGGAAAACATCTGCACCAAGTGATAAGAATCTGAGATGAACACAGTCACATCGTCTGCAAACAGGCGGATACTGGGATTATCTATCTATGTTGTAAACAGCAGTGGGCCGAGGACAGAACCCTGAGGTTCCTCTTCACCGATGCATCAATGCAACAACTATGGGGTCGACATGTTGTGAATTAATTTAGTTGTTTTATCTGAATATCTGACATCTGTACACAGACTTAAAGACTACTGAACACGACTACGTGAAAGAACAAACTGAGAGCCAACCAGGCCTCTTCTATCTCTCTCATTGATTCTCCTGCCAGCACTCAGACCCCCAAAGATCCACAAAGACCAGCAGCTAAACCACCACACTGCTGGATCTCCCATTGAGAGTGTGTGTGTCTCTGTGTGTGTGTGTGTGATAAGTGAATAACTCACCAGGATAAAACTCTGGATCAACATGTTGTCTGGGTTTTTGGCTTCAGTCCGTTCACTCACAGGAACAAGCAGGACAATTTCTTCCTTTCTATGTTGTTAGAACCAGATTGGATTTTAATTAAATGTACTCTCCCTAAAACCGCAACAACAACAACAAAACATGAAGTACAGGAGCTTATTTTTTAGTTTTTATTACTGCTTTTCTTCACCCTCCCTCACTGAGTGTGTTGCCATCCGCTCTCCGGTCTGTCCTTCACCTCCATCTGCCTCCTCAATACTTCCTTTCTCTCTCCACAGGCTCTTAGCACTGATGTCTCTTCTCTGTCTGGTAATTGCACATTAAATGTCTTCTTTTCTGGTAAATATTGAATAATCACTACAAAAGCAGCCTGTGATCTGCTTCCACAGGCCACGAGGAGCTGAGCAAATGTTGCAGTGATTCATTTTAAACATGGGATTTCGGATATTTGCTTTGCAGATGCTATGCTTAAGTAATTCAACTGTTTTACTTGGTTTATGCAGAAAAGGAAAGTTTTTACATCCTACAGGTTCAGTGCTACATGCTAACGAGCTAACGGTTAGCTGGCATGACGTTTGCCGAGTTCACGCTTTAGTTTAGCATGTTAGCAGCTAATACGCACTATTTTGAATGAAGCCAGTGGGAATAGCATTAGCTTTAGAATTAGCCTGTTTTAAAGTGGACCAGTTAGAGTGTTGACCTGATGGTGGCGCTAGAGAGAGACACAACAAACAGAACCTAAAGAAGTAAATACAGCTTGTTCTACTTGCTCTTGAGAGTTATTTTTAAACCTAAACCAGAATTTCTTTTGCAGCAATGTTTGGTCTGTAGGCTATAGGTCATTTCTTTAGTGCTGCATTTTGTGTATAAAGCATGCAATAGAAAATAAAGTTTATTATAAATGTCTGTTGAGGTATTTGAGTCCAGACGAGCAAAGAGAAAACTTGTCTTGTTGTTAACGTCAGAGACAGAGTTTGTCGACGTTCTGAAACTTTCTCTCTGCCTCTTTCAACCATAAACAGCTGTATTTGTTCTAAAACAGCAGAGCACAGTCCTGACTGTTAATACAGCTTATGCTGTATTAACATATGAAGGCAATTAAACACATTTTATTAATCCAACATATCGTCGCTGCCCGACGTAAAACACGTATGTCCAAAACGCTACTTTTACAGGAAATGGAAAAAACACCGTAATTTCACAGTATCTGAATGTAGTATCATCAAATTTGCTACAGTAACATCAAATGTGGTCATACACATGCGAGTGTCATGATATAATCCACATTTTACTAAAATCGTGTTTAAATGGATTTACGTGTTTAAATACGGAGCTTTTTCTCATCATTAATTAGAATGGCCAGATGCGTTTCATTAACAGCTTAATGCGCTCTGATGTTTTTTTTTTTTTTTAATCATCCGTTCTTCACATAAAACCGAAATGAAATAAACAGTACACAACTTCACACTGTTATGGCTATGATGGCAAATGTTACACAGACGTTGCCTGACTGTTTGTAGCCTACTTTTTTTTTTTCTCTTCTCCAGTCTCCAGGTCTAGTGAGGTCCTTATATTAGGCTACCTGCTGCAAGCCCTTATCAAAACACTAGTTTACTGACAATAAATAACAAATTAATGACATCTTTGGCTTCAGTAAACTCCAGCAGCAGACTTCTGGTGCAGTTGAAGCTAGTAAACCAGTTTAGCTCAATATTGCTACTGTACCACTGGACTAGAAGATCATGAAGCAACAAGCCTTAAAGCAACAAAATACTTGGTAAATAATTTATGTACTCTGCCAAAAAATATGATAGAAATTCCATGTGTTCAACAGACAAGGATCAGGCATGGCCCAAGTCATTTAAAGGTGCACCAAACAACAACATACCAACAATACATGCATCAAAGAATTGTATTTAATAAATAAATACACAGTGGTAGGGAAACCCATCACAATTAGGTATGTAGTGTGTTAATTGCAACATTGTATCTATGAAGTTGAACATACAAAACAGATTTTTAATGTTGTGCTTGTGTACTGCAGTTGTATGAATTTGTTTCTTTGTGTGATGGTGCACAGCTACCACAGTTTAATTTTTTGCTGACTCTTGCGGCTCAGGTTCTTTGGTGTTGTGGTCAAGCTGGAGGTAAACAGCTGTATTTGTTCTCACTGTGAGAAAACAGTCAGAGGGAGGACCAACAGGTTTGACTGTTAAGGTGGCTGAAGCCCCAGCATGTGGACTTCCATTATGTTGTGAGATTAACACCCATGCACCAAGTCCATGGACATGCTCCCTGAATTAAACACATTTTGTTTTAATCCAAGACTGGTGCTCTGACATCTGTCAAGCTGTTAACATTTGTTCACTGCAGACTCAGGTTTTAAACCAGTAACCATTCTCTTCCTTTACCAGTCTGACTTGAGAGAGAACAGTCTCCCTTCACCTGAGTGAAATCTGTGTCTGGATGTGTGACTGTATGACTCTTGGTCAAGCTGCAAGTTCAGGGCCCAGCCTCTAAAGTGCAGCTTGACCAAGAGTCATACAGTCACACATCCAGACACAGATTTCACTCAGGTGAAGGGAGACTGTCCAGTCAGACTGCTGAAGAAATGAAAACTGACAGTGAACAAATGTTGACAGCTTGACAGCAGGCCAGAGCACCAGTCTAGCTGGTACTGGTTCATCAACCACTTCAGAAACACACATCTCACTACAACAACCTCTTTTCCCCCATGGAAGTCCACATGCTGGGGCTTCAACCTCTGGCATCCCTCACACAAGGGGTCATCTAAACCTGTTGGTCCTCCCTGCTTTGAAATTCTTGGTCTCACAGTGAGCCAGCACACTCCTCACACCTGTAAGGAAGAGAGAGCTGTCACAAGGCAACCTCAGCACAAATTAAACTGTGGTAGCTGTGAGTGAGTGTATGCATGCTGTGTGTGCGTGTGTAACTTGAACTGATCTTGACTCGTGATCAAGTGCATCATAAAAGGCATGAAAGTCTTAAGGTAAAACTTCAGTTCAGTTTTCAGTTCTTGCAGCTGCTTGAATTTCACAGCTGTAATCTTTTGGCTGGATGAGTAGCGTGGGGCAACACTGGCACACTTCTTCCTGAGAGACGGGGAAGGATAGGGTTCCCAGTTGTCATTCCCAGTTGAGTGGAGTACTTTATACTCCATAGTGCCATCCACATTGTATCTAGTAGAAAAGAAAAAATAGAAGGTGGGGAAAAAAGTACAGTATGATAAAAACTACCTGACTGCTCGGAGGTGCATGACTTCTCAGCGTGTGTGTGGATTTTTGTTGGTGAGAAACGTGTTTTTGTTTTCATCAGCAGATTTGTTTTCAAGTGAATTAACAAAGAGGAACACATTTAGTAAACTGAATGCAATGTTGACAATATTCAGAAATGAGCTTGCATTATCCTTTGCTTACACTGGCAACTGAATACAGCAATGGTTTACTTTTCTCAAAACTAGATCTGTGACAGGCTTTGGTCTTAAAGTTCTACACAAACCCAATATGGAGATGTGGAAGTGTTATGTAATCTAATAATAATAGGCTACCAACCCTCATTGGCTATAGTACTCTAGGTCATCACCAGAATAATTTTCAAGCAAATCTAAGAACAATAAGGACAAAAAACACATTTAATACACTGAATGCAATGTTCCCAATATTCAGAAATGAGCTTGAATCAGTTGATTCGACCGGCAAATTTTGAAAAACCTCAGTTGCTCTGTACTTCATCTCTTAAAAATTCTTGATTCAGAATTTTGAAATTTACCCACATACTAGATGATGGTCTATAACTCTGAAATACAGGAGAAGTTTGCTTTATCAGAACTAGCTCTGAGACTGACTTTGAGCTTAACTACACAAAAACAAACATGGGGTGTTGAAAGCAAAGTGTGTAATGTGATAATCATGATAAGCCACCAACCCTCATTGGCCAGGTGTATCCTCTTCATCATGGTCAGAGTCACTATCAGATGAATCTAAGAACAATAAAGAGAAACAGGTTTAGTCCACTGAATACAATGTTGACTTTGATGCTCTGGCTATCTCAATCCCAGTTTCCAACAAACCTTCCTCACTACTGACCCTCACATTTGCCACAAGTGCCTCATAACTAATGTTGACAAACTCACACATGCCCTTTAATGACACAGACATCCTAAAGGAGGGAGAAAAACACCTAAGAAAACAATTGCATGCGCTACACATAGTACACAACGTTTAAAATACTCGACCACGGAAACATCGGGGTCAGTATTTTATTTATTTATTTTATCTGGTCAGTTACTAGATTGGCTTGAGCTAGCGCGCTACTGCTAATGAGTTACACCAGGGGTTTGCACTCAAAGATAAAGCCATTTTACGGTCACGTTCATGACCGCAGTATTATAAGGTCTCGCTCCTTTGAGTTTGATGGCAAAAATACGTGTTTGAGTGAATCTCATAATAAAACCATGCTGTTATCAACCGAGTTTATTTGCCTGCTAGCAGCTAGACCATGCTATGGTGGTATGCTAAATACGTCAGCTAAGCTCTCAATAAAGAGTGTGGCATTACTTCTCTGAACGAAATAAAAGCAATTATTAATAAATGTCAGCTAATGTTAAGTTGAAAATAGTCGACAACAAACAATAACAATCGTTTTCACGTTACCTTGACATTGTTATGACCAGCTGCTGTTGCTCCCAGCGAGGTTTGTGGGAGGGGGAAAAAATCGCCGACAGGAGTGTTTCACAGAAGGTGGAGATACGTGCTTTGAGTGACAGCTTTGACATCAAAGGGAGATACGTGAAAAATAGATGAGGTGAATTCACATCTTTTCACTGGTCATTTTGATTTCCAAAGCTTACTGTTCACGGAGGGACACCTGATCACTCTAATTGTTGAAAAAACTCAAAATCGAAAAAAATGGACATACGTGGTTTTCATTGGACAGCGACGATATGTTCTCTGACATCTGCTGCATCGGTGTGTGTGTGTGTCTGTGCAGCAGACGATAGGCTACTGCCGAAACGTCCACAGGCTGAACCAATGAAAACACAGTCGTTCATGGCGGCGGCTGCTGCAGGTTCATCGCTTCAAACACACGTTACACAACCGAGCTTTGTTCAAACTTTAATCAATCTGTTTGAAATTCTGTTGAAGATCTCAGAGTTTCCAAACATGTCAGGCTGAATTACACTACGAGGAGTGTGAAATGATAACCAGCCAACCCCGAGCCCCTCTCTGAATGTAATGAAGGTTTTTGCCTTTAAATATTTCACCTAATAAGAGTGTGAGGATGTCTGATGGTTTGATAAAACCAGGAGACGGAGAATGAGTCAGAGACGTGACGGAGAGCGAGTGTCTGCAGGACTAAAGAACTCCTGAAGCCACTTAAGGAGGAAATCAGAGCCCGCCGCTGCCTCTGATGGCGTTTCTCTTATGTCTCCTCTTGTTCTGTTGACTTTCACGTGGACAGAGACAAGTCCCTCTCTCTCTCACCGACGATAAAGTATTCATGCGTTATTTGTTTCCCTAAATGTATTTGTTGAATAAGTGATGACGTGCTGTAAAGTGTCTCTGCAGACGGAGCTCTGAGGTCCATTTAATCAGAGCGTCTCAGGTCAACAGCTTCACAACAGTTCACCACTTCCAAGAGTCAGAAGATAAACTTTGCTTTTCTGAGCGGCTTTTTGTGGGAGAAGCGTAATAGAACTGCACATCACCACGGCAACAGAATATGCACTTTAAAGGTCCAGGTAGAAGACATTTGAGTATTTCTTTGTAAAGAAAATCCAAGTTTACATTCTCAGGAGTGTGATGGTGATAAGTTGAACTTCAGAGTTTAAACTAGGTGTGTTTCCATTTCCCTTAGAAATAAAAAACTGGTAATGGAACAGCTTCATTGTTTTCCACTGAAAACAATGGAAAACTTAAACATTTTTATGCTCTCATGAAGTGGTAATTTACGTCCATCTTCCTCAAAGTGAAGTATCACGGGACGACCAAACACCTGCACATAACAATTGTACTTTTTTCGAAAATTTCATAATCGTTGCTTTTATTTTGCAGAAACCTAAATATAAATGTGAACCCAGCTTCTGAGATGATGCTCTCCACTCTGTTCACACCTGGGACAACAGAGGCTCTGATTGGCAGAAGATTACCTCATCTCTATGACATCGTCATCCTCAGTGAGCTCTCAGTCATGAATATTAATGAGGTGTGGGCGGAGCCAGAGGAGCAGCAGCAGCAGAGTCACGTCTTCTTCTTCTTCACCTGAGGAGACACTGACAGCGTGAGGACGGTTCCTTCACACCTGAGCTGGTCTGAGGTCAGTGTTCTGGTCTGTCCTGCTCTCTTCCTGCTGGTCAGTGTTTTCCCTCCTCCTCCTCCTCCTCCTCCTCCTTCATTTTTCAGGTCTGAATTGCCCCGTCACCACGACGACCTTCTGTGGCCTCCAGGGGACAGAAGTCAAATCCCCGACGTGTGAATAAGAGACAACTCGATGAATAAAATATGAACGGGCTGAAATGAGAAAATCTCTCACTATAATTATCTTTTTTCTTTTCTTTCGTTCTTGTTCTAGGTTTCACAGGCGTTTTATGATCTTTTCCGTTTCGCCCCCCGGCCTCCATTAATTTCCGACCCCGTGGCGGCGGCGGCGGCGGCGGCGGCGGCTCAGCTCATCGCTCACTTCCTGTTCTCCTCCTGGCTGTTACAACACGGAGCGGCCGGGTCGGAGACGAGGACGAGCTGCTGGACGACGGCGGGAATGAAAAGTCTCTGCAGGACGATGCAGAACTCCACACTGACTCACACACTCCTCCTACACACCGGTGTTGTGTGTTTTATGTATTTCATGCATCAGCAGCTTCGTGCACAGGACAAATCCACCGACTGTTGTTCATTTAGTCCCACAGACTCTGAGTCCTGGGACGTCTGCAGGGCCGAGGACAGACTGCAGGTTCTCTGATAAAGGGGGGAAGTCAAGTGTGACTCCCACGGTGAGAAACTAAGTCTTATTCTGGGTGATTTCATGCGCATACTTCAACATCTTGTTACTTTTTTACCACTGAAAAGTTGTAAGGTTTGTGCTATAATTTCCTGCGGTCATTGAACGCAGCAGATGAAGAGTTTCTATGTAAAACCAACGTTTTCAGCAGCGAGAGCGAGTTTAAAGAGATGAAAGCAACAAAAACCTAAAGAAAAGCGCGATGAGAAGAGGAATATTCCCACATGAATGAGACTCAGCAGCGGCTCACTTTGCTTTTTTATGGGATGGAATTGTGGCAAAAAACAGACAAAAGTGGTGTGATTGTCTATTATGGAATATAAATGTCTTTTCTAAGAAACTCAGAGTCGTGGGAGTTTTTACTGAAAGAAACATCAGAGGAGAAAAACTGCAGTTTAGATGTGAAGAAGGAAGAAGGAGCAGAGAGACAGAGAGGGGTGGATCATCATCATCATCATCATCATCATCATCGGCAGCACCTGTCTGTTGTTGTTCTGTGTGCAACTTGACTTGTGCATCCAGTCCCCGACAGATGGAGGTCAAGGGTCAGAAGAGATGAAGCACAGCGGGTGAGAAACACACACACAGCTCCAAAACATCAACACACACAGCTCAGAGCTGCTCTGAGCAGCTCACGGCTCTGCTCCGCCGTTCCAAAAATAGCTTGCACCGACAATTAAAGGTAACGAACCTACTGCTATGACTATAGGGATTATGGTGATGGGCCAGTTTGACTAAATGTTGAACTATCCCTTTAATATGTTAGTGCTGGTCTGTCCCTGTGTCCTGCTGCTGCTCGTTAACGAGTCTGTCCTACATTCAGTCGTCAACTCTCCTGTTGCAGGAAGGAAGGAAACGACGCTCCGTTATTAATGATTAAATGCAATGACACCGGGTGGCCTTTGCAGTGGCTGCAGATTTACACCAAACAAGACTAAACAACTCTAATTATTTTAAACTCTTCTGGATGCGGGGGGTTAATAATGCATGAGCGCTCGGCTGGAGAACACAAACCCAGAGAGGACGTCAGACGGACGGACGGACACGCAGCGAGGACGGCGGGATGTCCTGACACAGCAAACTGAGTCTTATCGAACACAAATCAGAGCAGCAGGGTGGGGGGGTGTGAGGGGAGGGGGGCAGCAGCGGTGACAGCTCGGCGCCCGTCCCTTCAGCTCTGAACGAGGCGTTTGGACGTTTGCGAGCTTCCTGGCACTCGATGAAAAGACTCCACGCTGAGATAAGAGATGAGCAGGAGGAGAGAGGGAACGAGATGCTGCTGCACAGGAATAAACAGCAGGATGGGGATAAAACCTCCATCTCTGTCTCTCACCCCCCCAGCCCCCCCCCACCCCCCCTCCACAAAGGATACGAGGCCTTTCACACAGTTTTTTTCTTTTTGTCGCCTCTGTTCAAAGGGAGACGACTGTTTAAAAAGCCCATTTCTTTCTCTGCTGTGGGTTAGATGTGCTGCTGCCACGTCTCCGCCAGCGGCTCATGTAAACAGGCACAATGACAAGCCTTTGGAGGGCGCGTAAACCGCAGGCTTTTAAAGCTTCGACACCGCTGTTTGAATACTGAAACACCTCGTTCTCTCTCCGTCTCTCCCCGGGGGGGGGGAGCGGGCGGGCGCCGACACTCTCGCTCTGCTCCCGATCGATAGAAAACACAAACCTTCACCGTTTCATCCCAGATCCTCGCGGCCTCTCTCTCTCTCTGCTGCTGTAAACACACTGAGACCTGCTGCATGATGATAAGAATAATAATAATAATTTTAAATCTGCAGCAGTTACAGTTACAGTAAAAGTACGAGCATCAATCAGCTGCTGAGGAGGAACTAATTATTACTTCCTGTCGACCTGGGAATCAAACCGCAGTTAGAACCCGCTGAGCCACCTGAGCCACGGTGCCTTCAGGCTCTCAGTCCATATATATAATAATATATAACATCTACCATCAGCTGTTCCTGCCTGAGAAGTGAAGTGCACCTCTCACACTGTGCATTATTCTGAAATGTCACGGCCATTCTGCACAACGGGGGCTTTTATTTTGGTAATTTCAGGGCCATTTTTATCCTAATGCATTTTGCACTTACACAATAAAAGCTGCTCTGCAGAGTTCACACATCAGTCCAGATGTTCCACATCGAGGCGGTGACGGAGGAGGTTAATCTGTGGAGCGCTCGACCCGGAAGAATGGAAAATACACAAAACGTAAAGAAGTGGTGGCACATCCTGCGTTCCAGGTTAAAGGGATAGTTCAGCATTTTCACCATAACCCCTATAGTCATAGCAGCAGGTTCGTTACCTTTAATTGTCGGTGCAAGCTATTTTTAGAACAGCAGAGCAGAGCCGTGAGCTGCTCAGAGCTACGCTACGGAGACTCATGGGATGTCTTGGTTTCCCTCATCAAACTCATCAAATACACAATCCAACAACTCCACAACGCTCTGGTGGACAAGTTGTGACCTGCACATTCACCACGCTATGAGATAATAACACAACGTTACCACACAGAGTTGTTTTAGAGGGAAATACAGAGACTGTTGATGAACAACTGTCCCTGAAGGCAACGTGCATCAGAGGTTTTGCATGAATTTAATGAATAAACTCCTGCAGGAAGTTGATTCTCATTGACATCGGCCGAACAATGAACAAGAAGAAAAAAAAGAAATTAATTAGTGAACAGACTCAGTTTCTTTCAGAGGAGCAGAGGAGCAACGAGGGTGATTATAGAGGATTTATCGATCCGCCGGAGGAACAAACACAACCTCTGACCTCAGGAGAGTCCGGCTCTCGCTGCTTTCAGACCTCACACACACTCAGAGTAACACCTGCTGTCGTAGCCGCTGTTCATTATTATTCAGTTAGAATTCATTATTTATCTATTCATGGCTTATATTTCATGATTTACATTCAGATAGTTTAAATATATGAGATGGATAGGATCAAAAATACAGTTAAAACGGGCCGGCGGCGGCGGCCTGACGTCGGGACACACGAGTCGAGCTGAGTCGAGTCGAGTCCAACGGCGTCTGAGTCGTAGACGCCAGATAACGCTGAAGACAAGACATGAAACGTCTCAGAGTGTCCACATCAAAGTCCGACCGCTCCTGATTCGTCTGCTGCTGGACGACCGTGACCACGACCGTGACCACGACCGTGACCACGACCGTGACCACGACCGGACGCCGTCCTCACCGGTCCAAGATAAACACGGACGTCTCTGATCTCAGACCAGCGCGCGGTCACATCAAAGCTCCGCTAATCGCCCTGTTTCACTTCCTGTAAAGGCCACGTGCAGCAGCGTTCAGTCTGATCGTGAGTCCGAGTGCCGAGGTGATGGAGTCGCCGTGATAAACACACCTTTCAGTCACTTCAGCGACGGAGAAGGAGGAGGAGGAGGAGGAGGAGGAGGAGGATGAAGCAGCGTGGGCCGAGGAGTCAGTAATTACACAGGTTCATCACTCAGAGCCTCGTTACTGATCAACACGTTTTATTCCTCTGGGATCTAAAGGCAGAGGAAGACTTAAAGACGGCCAATCAGAGAGCACGATGGGAAACAAAGACCAGATGTTCTTTTCTTCCACAGAGGAGGTGAAGGACAGACTCACACAGGAAGTCAAGACCACGTGAACGGGTCTGAACCAGGACAACAGACCGATATTAGACCGGGGTGCAGACTAACCCCTGGAGTCTGTGATCTCAGATGACGTCACAGCGTAATGTAAATCTGTTGAGCTGCAACAATTAATCAAACAATAATCGATTATTATATTAATTGTCAACTATAGTTTGATAATCTAATAATCGGTTTGAGTTGGTTTTTAAGACAAATAAAGCTCCAGATTCTCTTCTTCAGTTTCTTCAATGTGAATATTTCTGGTTTCTTTGTTCCTTTATGGCGATAAACTGAGTCTCTTTGGTTTGTGGACAAAACAAGACGTTTGAGGACGTCGTCTGGTGGTTTGACAAACACTGGTTGATGATTTTTAACGTTTTTTAAAATATTTTATTGACCCAACAACTAATCGTCTAAATAATCGACAGGTTAACGGATAAATAATCGTTAGTTGCAGAAGAACTCAAATCCTCTGAACGGCAGCAGACGACAGGAGGTGGTGGTCGATGTCAGGTGAGACATGCTGATGTCATGTGTTCAGGTGAGGAAGAGGAGGAAGAGGAGGAAGAGGAGGAAGAGGAGGAGGAGGAGGTGCAGGCTGCAGAGCTGAGTGTGTTGTATCAGGGTGAACAAAACCTGATGACAACAGCAGAACCCAACGGCAGCGACTCTGCACCTGACTGACTCATCGCTCTCTCCTCCTCCTCCTCTTCCCTCCTTCTTCTCCTCCTCCTCCTGTTCCCTCCTTCTTCTTCTTCTCCTCCTCCTCCTCCTCCTCTTCCCTTCTTCTTCTCCTCCTCCTCCTCTTCCCTTCTTCTTCTTCTTCTTCTCCTCCGTCTCCCTCTGTTGTGCTGTTTTCTCCCTCTCTCTCTCCGTCATGACAAATTGCATTCACATGATTACGTTTCAGAATAATTACCCCCCGCTGCTGCCGTGCACACAGCCTCCTATAAGTCACCGTGCTGCTGTAATAACTACGGCGCTGAGCTTTAATTCCTGTATCGCCGCCGTGACAGACAACACAGACGTGGCTGCTGCTGCTGCAGAGAACATCCACAGTCCTGCAAATCCCCTCAGTAATTGCCTGATCTCAGTAATCCATCTCCAATACTGGGGAGACTCTTATTTCTCTGCTGTCCCCGTGCAGCGCCGCGTCTCCGTCTCCACGGAGACACGGAGACGGAGACGGCGAGGCATCGCGGGGGGAAACTGCAGCGGCGGTTGATGTACGACGGCAGATGGAGGGAGCAGCTCTGCAGATGAAACACTCAGGTTGTGTTTATGGTGTTGACTTGGAGCAAATAAAACTTTCTTCTTGGTGGAGGAGAGGGTTCAACACAACAACACAACAACACAACACAACACAACACAACAACACAACACAACAACACAACGCTGCCGTGTCTCCACTGCATCCTGCAGATCAGACGCTTTAAAATCAGGTTGATTGATGAATATTGAAACGCTTTTTTTAATGCAAACTCTTTAACGGCTGCACAGGAACAGATGATCATGGCTTCTGGGTGTTACTTCTGGTTCTGGTATTGATTCTGGTTCTGATAATGATTGATCATTGTTGTGCATGTAAATTCCTCCACTGCTTCATCAGTTCATGTTCACACCTGACCAGCTGAGACTGGTCCAACTATCTGGTGGAGATACAGGTATTGAACCTCTTAGTGCCCTGTTGTGTTGCAACGATGAGGGCATCTGGATGTATAGTTTTATTTTGTTGTTCGTTTTACCCAACTTTCCACTCCAACTGTTGCTGCACATGGAGCACAAAGGGATCCAGTGACATCATCGTGTCTTTGTTGTCTTTGTCCCTCACAGAGGTTCAATACCTGTATCTCCACACCAGACAGTTGGATTTTTCTGACTTTTAGAAAGAACTTCTCCTGCTTTGCTGCTTCTGGAACTTTGACCAGAGACATGGAGCAGAAACTACAGACTTTTGATCCAGTTACAAGTTCTTTGGAGAGGCTTCAAGGAAAATTGTGTGTTGTGCATGAAGAACAGTTTTTATCACATCAGTTATGTGATTAAATTCTGGTTCTGGTACTGGTTCTGGAATCGGTTCTGGTACTGGTTCTGGTACTGGTTCTGGTACCGGCCCGGTTCTGGGACTGGTACTGGTTCTGGTACCGGTTCTGGTACCGATCCGGTTCCGGTACTGAACTGGTTCTGGTACCGGTTCTGGAACCGGTTCTGGTATTGATTCTGGAATCGGTTCTGTTACCGGTTCTGGTACCGGCTCTGGTACCGGTTCTGGTACCAGTTCTGGTACCAGTTCAGAACACGGTCACGGTTCTGTGTCACTTTCTGTTCTGGTGAGTCAGTTCTGCAGCTCAACCCGGTCCAGTTCTGGTACTGGTTCTGGTACTGGTCGGTTCTGGGACTTTCTCCGGTTTGACACTGAACTGGTTCAGTCGCAGGTTTTTTGCTTCAACTGGTGGAGGGATGGAGCAGAGAGGAAGGATAGAGGGATGGAGCAGAGAGGAAGGATGGAGCAGAGAGGAAGGATAGAGGGATGGAGGGATGGAGCAGAGAGGAAGGATGGAGCAGAGAGGAAGGATAGAGGGATGGAGCAGAGAGGAGGGATAGAGCAGAGAGGAAGGATAGAGGGATGGAGGGATGGAGCAGAGAGGAAGGATGGAGGGATGGAGGGATGGAGCAGAGAGGAAGGATGGAGCAGAGAGGAGGGATAGAGGGATGGAGGGATGGAGCAGAGAGGAGCAGGGAGAGATTGTGGTAAATCCCCCACCCCCCAGTCTCATTAAGAAAGGATGAAACTCTGGACCTTATTTATCATTTGGTCCCAATGTCTACACCTGGTTCTGGTCTTGTATCACAATACTACTGGATCTCCTCCAGATCGATGATGATGCATTAACGCTGGTCCCAGACTCAGCAGCAGAACAGCGAGCATCTGCTCTCCGCTGCAGCTCCAGGATCTTTATCAGGATGCTACACTGCAAAAGCTCCAGTCCTTACCGTCTAAATAAATCTAAGGAGGCATAACATTTAAAAAGTAGCTTGTTTTTAGACGCTTTTTAATTTTTTCAAGCAAAATTTCCACTTCTTTCTTATTATAAAAACCAAAAACCTGCTTTCACTGGCCGATTTTTACTTATTTCAATTGAAAATTAGTTTGAAACCAGAAACCTGTTCATCCTCACATTAGTGTCACTTTCTGTCTGTGCTGTGAGTCATTGAACTGCAGCTCAACCACTTTCATCTCCTCTCGTCTCTGTCTGTCTCTCTGTGATTAATGGGGTTTTGACAAACATGATTTTCGCGTAAAAGGTTTATTTGTTTGCATATACATTATACTGGTGACTTAATTTAATAAGTTTCTAACTGAAAATAAATAAAATGAACACTGTAAACACTAACACCACTCTGCTGCTCTTTAGTGTTATTAGATGATGTGGTTCTGTTGTTGTTGACCTTCAGAGGCCGGAGAGCGACGCTCCTCCAGCTGCTCCTGTCCCAGACGTCAGGAGGGTTCAGACCTGTGGCCCTCTTTCCTTTATTTTGTTTGTTTTTTTCCAGGTAACCTCTTCCTCCTCCTCCTCCTCCTCCTCCTTCCAGGAAAGATGTCTGACCAATGAGAGAATTAGCATTGTTTTGGTCAACTCAGTTTTGTCAGGTGTTATTCACTTGTTTTTCAGAAGAACCCACAATTTCAAATTTTGGTCTGGACTCAGCTGCACACTGATGATGATGATGATGATGATGAGTTCAGAGCTGCTGCTGCTGCTGTGTGTCCAGAGGAGGCGATTAGATCAGAGCTCCTCCTGGATCTCCTCCTCCTCCTCCTGGATCTCCTCCAGACCAGAGAGATGATGCATCATCAAGCTGGTCCCAGATCAGCAGCAGAACCCGACATCTGCTCTCCGTCCTGCCAGAACCTCAGGATCTTTACTCCCTGCCTCATCTAACCAGCTCTGATGCTACACTGCAAAAACTCTAAACCTTACCAAGAAAATTTGTCTTATTTCTAGTCTAAATAAATCTAATTGTACTCATAACATTTAAAAATTCAGTCTTGTTTTTGAGACTAACTTTTTTCAGTTTTTCAAACTGAAATTTCAAATTTTCCACTTCTTTCTTATTATAAGTTCTTACTACTAAAAAACCTGCAATTTCATGAACATTTTTACTTATTTCAATTGAAAATTAGTTTGAAACAAGTGAAAACTGTTAATTTTTAGGTGATGAGTCTCATTTTAAGTGGAAAGAGTTTAGTTTTGACTAAAATTGAGACATTTTGACAAGAGAAATTCTTCAAAAAAGAAAAAAATTCAAAAAAACTCAGTGTTTGTACATGCAGATGAAAGATGAGTTGCAGTACCGTCAGCGTCCAGCAGTGGGCCCCCCGGTCCACAGGTCGGTAAGGGGTTCAGTGGGGGGAGGGGGGGGGACGAGGGGGGGTCTGACTCTGAATCAGCTCCACTGTGTCATTAACATCGTCCTTGTGTCGCGTCACACGATCAAATATTAGGTTTTTATCGTCGTCAGCAGCTTCACGCGTTCAGCAGAGTGTGTGATGTGTGAGGCTGCAGCCTGACAGCAGCGCCGTGTGTGTCTGTGTGTGTCTGTGTGTGTCTGTGTGTGCAACAAGATAGATGGATTATGACAAAGAGAGCATTGTGTGTGTGTGTGTGTGTGAGAGAGAGAGAGAGAGGGTGAAGCAGGACGTGAGGAGAGAGAGACAGAGATGGATGAGTGGAGCTCTCCGCCCGAAAAATATGAAGAAAACAACAGAGAGGAAAACAATAAGAGGAGGAGGAGGAGGGGGGGGAGGGGAGGGGGGGGCAGTGAGGAGGGGGTTGTTCCAGAGGGTCTTGTTATATAGAAACTCTCTGTGTGTGTGTTTGTTACCTGGACTGAACCTCAGGGACTCTGGTCTTTAACGAGGCCGAGGTCAGAGGTCAGAGGTCAGGGTGGAGGTCAGAGGTCACTCAGGTGTGACTCAGGGGTTAAAGGTAAAGGTCAGTGCAGCTACGTATGTGTGTGTGTGTGTGTGTGTGTGTGTGTGTGTGTGTGTGTGTGTGTGTCTTCCACCTCATAATGATTTTTCAGTTACTGTTTCTACACCAAAATGGATTTTATTTTATTTTATTTTGTAGGAGGAAAGCAGTGTGTGTGTGTGTGTGCATGATATGAAAAACTGACACTGACCCTAAACTGACACCAGAACCGGTGCCAGAACTGGTACCAGAACCAGAACCAGAACCGGTACCAGAACCAGAACCAGAACCGGTACCAGAACCAGAACCGGTACTAGAACTAGAACCAGAACCAGAACCAGAACCAGAACCAGAACCAGAACCAGAACCAGAACCAGAACCAGAACCAGAACCAGAACCAGAACCAGAACCAGAACCAGAACCAGAACCAGAACCAGAACCAGAACCAGAACCAGAACCAGAACCAGAACCAGAACCAGAACCAGAACCAGAACCGGTACCAGAACCAGAACCAGAACCAGAACCAGAACCAGAACCAGAACCAGAACCAGAACCGGTACCAGAACCAGAACCAGAACCAGAACCAGAACCAGAACTGGTACCAGAACCAAAGTGAGCACCAGTACCAGTAAATAAACCTCAACAACAGCTTTTCGCCTCCAGAGGAGAGAAGTCAAAACGCTCCATCGTTCCGTCTAAAGGCTGAAAACGCGTGTTGACGTCACAGGACGGCGCCAGGACGGGACAACAACAACATGTGGGACTATTCCCATCCGTGGGACCTCCGTGTCGCCCCAGCAGGAGTAGTTCCAGTCTGAGCAGGAACGTCGCTGTAATTACTGTAACTATATGTGACAAATCAACTCTACCTGAGTGGAAAAGGTCTGATATTCAGCTGTGAAGCTAAAGTTCCTCTGGTTCTCTGGTTGTTTCCTCCTCTAACTCAGCTGTCAGTGTGAATAAAGTCAGACCCTCTCCTCTCCTCTCCTCGCTGAGCGCGTCTTATCGGCCCGGTGATGTCACCTCCCGCTCCGTAATCTCAGAGCGGCGCCCCGACCCCGAGCAGCCAAAGGCGCCGTCACCGGTGGCGATCTCCAATCAGAGCTAATGTCTGTCAAGTATCCTCCACGATGTCCACCTCCTCCTTCCAGGCAATTAGATCTGAGCCGCGGCGTTTTACACTAAGTGCTCCAATTACAGCGAGGGAGAGGAGCAGCAGGTGAGATCTATTACAGGAGTCACTCTCTGACCTCTCGTCCTGTTTCATCCGTTACAACTAAACTTTACGGGAAATTCATGCAAAACCTCTGATGCACGTTGCCTTCAGGGACAGTTTTTCATCAACAGTCTCTGTATTTCCCTCTAAAACAACTCTGTGTGGTAACGTTGTGTTATTATCTCATAGCGTGGTGAATGTGCAGGTCACAACTTGTCCACCAGAGCGTTGTGGAGTTGTTGGATTGTGTATTTGATGAGTTTGATGAGGGAAACCAAGAAATCCCATGAGCCTCCGTAGCGTAGCTCTGAGCAGCTCACGGCTCTGCTCCGCCGTTCTAAAAATAGCTTGCACCGAAAATTAAAGGTGGCAATGGGCCAATTTGCAAAAATGTTGAACTATCCCTTTAAACTTCCCACTGTGTTACATCCATCCATCTACTTTCTTTCTGTGCAGCCTCAACTCTCACAAACTCTTCCTTATTAAGGACCGTCTGGATCCACCGGTGGACAGGATTAAATATTAAAGTAACGAAGCGGATCTGAACAGAACCCGGGTCATGGAAAGATCCACATCAGTTACTGTGAATGATTAGAATCAGAGTTGTGTTGAGGTGTGTGTGTGTTGTGTGCGGCCTTGGTGCAGGTCCACACTCCACTGAGCTCAGTCCTTTCTGTGGTTGTTATTGTTGCTCTGCTGTTTCTCTCATGAAGGATTATTGAGGAGAGAAGCTCAAAACAAAACTCTTCTAGTTGATATTCATGATTCATGAGAGGGTTTATAACGGCCTCTCTCTCCACACTGACGTCCACAGGTCGAACATGAAGGTTCTCAACTAAACTCTGTCTCTTCTGTTCGTCTCTGAATCCACTCATTTAACAAACACTTTGACAGAAGCACGGCAACAGGAGAAAAGCTCCTTCAAAATAAAGGTAGATGTTTGTGTTAAAGCTCCTTCAAAATAAAGGTAGATGTTTGTGTTTCAGCTCCTTCAAAATAAAGGTAGATGTTTGCGTTAAAGCTCCATACGGTATAAAGGTAGATGTTTGTGTTAAAGCTCCTTCAAAATAAAGGTAGATGTTTGTGTTAAAGCTCCTTCAAAATAAAGGTAGATGTTTGTGTTAAAGCTCCTTCAAAATAAAGGTAGATGTTTGTGTTTCAGCTCCTTCAAAATAAAGGTAGATGTTTGTGTTAAAGCTCCTACAAAATAAAGGTAGATGTTTGTGTTTCAGCTCCTTCAAAATAAAGGTATATTTCTGTTGAAACTCCTTCAAAATAAAGGTAGATGTTTGTGTTAAAGCTCCATACAGTATAAAGGTAGATGTTTTCAGAAACTGAGCCTTAAAACCAGCCGTCAGGACTTCCTGTCACTTTGTGATGTCACAACTAAGCCCCGCCCCCTCACCACCATCCATCCAACAACAACTTGCAGGATTTGGTTTCTCTGAGTGTTTTATTCTGAAATTTGCTCTGACTTTAATTGGACACCTGAGAGGTAGAACTAGTCTGAGCTGGTTCTGCAGAGTAAAGATATGTATAAAGAGATTCAACAGCAGCGAGTGCAGGAAGAGGAGATCCAGAGGTTCACAGCAGGAGATAACAGGACTCTGTCAGGAGCTTGTTGCAGCTTCAGAGATCTGCTCCGTCTGGACCTGCAGCAGGATGACTGGTGTGTTCTGGAGGAAGACCAACTGCTGCTGCTGCTGCAGAGTCTTTTTCTTGCCACAGGGAATAAAACTGTTCTCCTTCACTCTGAATATATATATGAAGTCAGTCGCTGGAGTGTGAGCAGCTGCAAATCCTTCAAGCCTCTTTAAATACGACTCCCTGCGTACGAAGCAAGTGCAAACTCAACCTTTTACACATTAATATGTTTCTCTTTGCCGGCGCCGAGAAAGACGTCACTTCTGATTCTTCATGGTGTCCTCCTCCTCTTCCTCCTCCTCCTCCTCCTCTTCCTCCTCCTCCTCCTCCTTTCTTGTCTCATTTTCCGTCTCTGCTGAAGTTGAACAGTGTCATGTTTTTCATTTCCATGTTTCACGTTGTTTTGATTTTTTCCGTTTCCACTTCCTTCAGTGTTTCTTCTTCTGTTCCTCTCTTTCCCCTCTTGTCCTCTCCTCCTCCTCCTCCCTCTCTCTCGCTTCATTAGCGATGCCGTCCTTCTCGCGGCTCACAAGGACTTACTTGATGGGAGACAAATCCGGGTGATTAACAATGATTAGGAAACACGCTGGAAAAGTGCGATGGAGCCGCGTGGGACTGGCAACCTTGTCTTTAACGGCTTTTCTAATCCAAAGACTTTACAAGCACCAACAACAGATGGGTCGCCATTTACATACAAGTCGTGTTGTTCGTGGGGGGACGGATTCGTCTCCTCCTGTGGTTCCTGGAAAAACAAACCCGGGAAAACTGCAAACCCCGGGTTCACATTGAGAACGAAAGCGACTCCGGGTCACAGGAAGCGTTTCCTCCTCTTTAACCTTTTGTTCTCGCAGCCGAGTCCATTAAGAACAAAAGTAGAAACTGTCTGGGAGCCGGAAGGGAAGGCTCCTCGGTAAAACAGGAGAAATGACTGTTTTCACGGCTCCTTCATTTCCCTGTCAGTCTGCTGCTTTGTTTTCTAACTGGTATCGATCGTTCAGGTGACACCGCGACGCCCCGACACGACGGCAGCTGCAGCGAGCTGGTCACGGGGAAATAAACCACTTCAACCTTCCTGCAACTGTCAAGATCCAATCAGAGCTCAAATACAAACCACAACAACAAACCGTGACTGCACAGAGTCTGATAATAAAATATATATATATATATATGCAAATGTTGTAACAATATAAAATGGAGCAGGTCGGATCAGTCAGGAGAGAAATCAACATTCAGACTCGTCTCCGTCACCTGAAGCTGGCGTTAACACCAAACCACGACCAGGCTGATGACATCATCGATACTAAAACCTCCAGGTCTGGTTTCATGTGAAAACCTGCAGCGTGGGCGGGTTTGAAAGCTGAAAGACTCTTTTACATTGAGAACTAGATAATTACAGAGAACATGGACGAGTCTGAAAGGCTCTGGAATAAAACCACAGAGTCTCAAACACAACGTCAGTCAGAGTTAGTTCCACACAGAGGAGGAGGAGGAGGAGGAGATGGGAAGGAAGGAGGGAGGAGGAGGGAGGAGGAGAAGGAGAAGGTCAGGTTCTCTCTGCAGCTCAGACAGGTGAGCAACCACCACCGCAGCAAGGCATTATGGGTAATACCACTCAGTATGAACAGGACAAATACTAATACAGCTCTTTACATGGAAGAAGAAGAAGAAGAAGAAGAAGAAGAAGAAGAAGAAGAAGAAAAGAGGAGATGAAGAAGATACAGTAGGAAGGAAGGATGGAGAAGGAGGAAGGGGAGGGTGAAAGAAAAAGGAGAAGAGGTGGGAGTGAAGAAGAAGAACAGAGGAAGGAAGGAGGTAGAGAGTGAACTCAGTGATTAATGACACGTTAAAACTGTCGCACAAACAGCTTCAGGTGTGAACCAGTGTGTGTGTGTCTGTGTGTGTGTGTCTGTGTGTGTGTGTTAATTTCCCTGCTAGGATTTACACACTCAGGAGGGAAGATGGAGGGACATAATGATTCACAGAGTCAGGAAACGCGCCTGTGATGGACAGGGAGAAGGAAAGAGGAGAAAAAGATAGAAACACTGAAGGAACATGAGAAGGAGGGGAAGAATACACAGACAAACACAGACAGAAGATCAGCTGTGACAGGAACAGCCTGGAAAAATCACCTGCAGGAGGCGCCAGGAAGGAAGGAAGTAGAGAGAGATGGAGGGAGGAGAGGAGGAGGTAGAGAGTGAACTCAGTGATTAATGACACGTTAAAACTGTCGCACAAACAGCTTCAGGTGTGAACCAGTGTGTGTCTGTGTGTGTGTGTGTGTGTGTGTGTGTGTTAATTTCCCTGCTAGGATTTACACACTCTCCATAATGATTCACAGAGTCAGAAACGCGCCTGTGATTCACACACACACACACACACACACACACACACTGACACACACTGACACACACAGACACACACAGACACGCCACATCAGCTGTGACATCACAGCCTCGCCACCTGCAGAGACACGGCGCCCCCTCGCTACGGTACGGTACGGTACGGTACGCTACGGTACGGTACGGTACGCTACGCTACGCTACGGTACGGTACGGTACGGTACGGTACGCTACGCTATGGTGGCCCCCGCAGGACATTTACACTTCTACACTCTGACTCCAACAGACTCTGTCTCATCTACTCAAGCCCTTCTGTTGTCATGGTTACACCTATAAACTGTATTGATTATTGCTTTCACACAGGAAACACAAACGCGTGACTTCCTCCTGTCGCCATCATCGCTGCGGCCACTAGAGGTCGCCTAGGAGACGCAAGACGCTGCTGCTGGCTGTTACTGACGATTGATTGATTGATTGATTGATTGATTGATTGATTGATTGGCTGTAACTCTATAACTTCCATGAATCTGAGCTTCTGGTCTGAGAAAAAGATTCAATGGGAAAGAAACAAGTTCTGGCAGAAAGATTCAGACTCGGTGGTTTGTTGGCATGAGTGTGTGTGTGCGTGTCCGTGTGCGTGTGTCTGTGTGGGTGTGTGTGAAAGCTTTTAACACGTTGCCATGACATTATTGAAGAGTGTGACTTTCATTCAGCTCAGTGGCTCCCTCCCACTCTGTCATGTCCTGCTGCTAATGAATGTCTCACTGTCTCACACTCACACACACACACACACACACACACACACAGGAGCTATTTGTGGTTCGCTGCCAAACTTTACACTTTTAAGAAAATAAAAAATGAAAAAACTCATTCACACTTGGACATTAACACCATTAGACAGGTACCTGAGAAAGGTGCAGACACACACACACACACAGAGTGGAGCCGCTGCAGGTGAGTGTGAACCACAACATAAAGAGCCTCACAGTCTTATACAACCATGTTGTTAAATAAGAGGATGAGTAACGTCTCCTACACTCATTCATTCACACAACACAAAGTATTCACGTATAGATAAACATGTAGGACAAGGTTATACACAAAAACAACACGTGGTGTTCACCTTCTGGCCAGTAATAACCTAGTGAGCTGAGTGCTGGCCAGCGTAGAGACTGCTGGTAACCAGGTGTTCGTCCGCTCCGACCCGAGTCTGAAGCAGCAGTAATAGTTAAAGAGAGACGCTGCGTTAATGTACACGGTGAAAACCCTGGTATTTGTCTAAAGGAATGAAAGAAAATGTACATTTTTTCCCCTGAGAATCAGCGGCTGGTATCGGCCCAGTCCTGAGACCTGGTATCAGTAGGCTCCTCGCCGACCCCTGGTCCCCAGTCCAGTATTTACTTCAGTGACACCGGAGCAAAAAAATCGACCATAATCTGAGCTCACGTTCACTCAAGAGACTCAAGACCTGCTGTTGCTGCTGGTCACAGTCTGTTGGTCTCCTAAAGGGGGCGGAGTCACAGTCTGCTGGTCTCCTAAAGGGGGCGGAGTCACTGTCTGCTAGTCTCCTAAAGGGGGCGGAGTCACGGTCTGCTGGTCTCCTAAAGGGGGCGGAGTCATGACCCACTGGTCTCCTAAAGGGGGCGGAGCTACGGTCTGCTGGTCTCCTAAAGGGGGCGGAGCTACGGTCTGCTACTCTCCTAAAGGGGGCGGAGTCACAGTCTGCTACTCTCCTAAAGGGGGCGGAGTCACTGTCTGCTGGTCCCCTAAAGGGGGCGGAGTCATGATCTGCTGGTCCCCTAAAGGGGGCGGAGTCAGAGTCTGCTGGTCTCCTAAAGGGGGCGGAGTCAGAGTCTGCTGGTCTCCTAAAGGGGGCGGAGTCATGGTCTGCTAGCCTTCTAAATGGGGCGGAGCTACGGTCTGCTGGTCTCCTAAAGGGGGCGGAGTCATGACCCACTGGTCTCCTAAAGGGGGCGGAGTCACGAGGAAACCCACGGGACAGGGAACTCGTAGTGGAGCTTTGCACAAGATAACAACGATGACATGAGTCCATCATTTAACTCAGATCACAGGACACACACAGGAAACTTAACACCGCCACTATCTCCTACACACACACACACACGTGAACTTCATGTGTGTGTTTGTGTGTTTATGTGTGTGTGTGAGTGACAGGCTGTAAAGTGCACCATCTGTTTTTACAGCTAGATCTAATCAGGCTTAATGAGTGTGTGAGAGCAGGAAGAGAAAGTGCAAATTAAATGAAACATGGAGATGGTTGCCGTGGGCGCCACTGTCTGATACCTGATAACAGCTGGGTGTGTGTGTCTGTGTGTGTGTCATCTTTTCTTTAAACTGTAAAAATCTCCTTTTCACATTTACACTGTGTGTGTGTGTGTGTGTGTGTGTGTGTGTAGTCAGGTTAATTAAGATATGGAAACAATTGAGTCTGTCTCTGGGAGAGATGGATAACAACAGAGAGCCGCATTAATACTTAAAGCCGCTGCCATGGCAACACAGCTTGACTGGCAGGTGGAATAAAAAATGGGAAAGTTTGCAAGTCATACACACACACACACAGACACGCACCGACACACACACACACGCACACACACCAACACACACACAGATTCTAAGTATAGCATCGGCCCACGACATCAATATGAACGAGTGCAAGCAGTGTGTGTGTGTGTGTGTGTGTGTGTGAGGTCAGAGGTCACTCTGTGTAGCGGAGCGCGAGTCACACACAGTTTAATTAATCATACAGCACGCACACACACAGAACTCAGATGCCATCAGAGACACACACATTTGCTGCTGCTCTGTTCATCACGCACACACAAACACACACACACTCACACACACTAGACAGATGGTGTCACAGACCATGTAAATAAATAACTAATAGAGTTCACGCACACGCACACGCGTGCGCACGCAG
Organism: Decapterus maruadsi; assembly: GCA_030347415.2. NCBI lineage: Eukaryota > Metazoa > Chordata > Actinopteri > Carangiformes > Carangidae > Decapterus > Decapterus maruadsi. The sequence goes on from CM064888.1 coordinate 1,060,713, forward strand.
AAACGCACACACACCAGACTGTGGCTCACAGACAGGAGTCACTGAAAAATGAAACAGGTGATAAATAATGTGTGTGTGTGTGTGTGTGTGTGTGTGTGTGTGTGTGTGTGTTCCATCTGTCACTCCAGGTGGCCACTCACACCTGGACGCGTGCACACAAACACACACACTTGCACACAAACACACACACTTGCACACAAACACACACACTCGTCTGCACAATGATCGGTTCCCTGTTTGCGCTGCTTGACAACACACACTTGTTGTGTTCACTACACAACTCCCTCCTTTCTGTCCGTTCTATTGGTTCTGTTCTTCACACACATTCTGTCAGTCCTTGAACTCAACACACGTCCAGCTGCTTCAACTACACACTGAACGCACAACACACAACCACTTGACCTGGATCAATCACACACACACACACAGACACACACACACACACAGTAGTACGGTGGCCCTGAGAGCTCAACACACTGCAGACACACTACACTACTGAGGTTGTTTGGTTCATTAGAACGTTAATATCACATGATATTGATCATATTGACTGTTAGCTTAGCATTAGCCTCCAGCCTGGTCCAGAAACACTTCCTGTTGTTTCCTGAGCTGCAGTGAGTTGAAGCTTCAGGGCCACCGTAGCTGTGCCTCCAACATCTCTAAACCCACTTCCTGTAGCACGGAGAGAACAACACCTCACTAAACACCTCTTCACTCACAGAAACAACTCACACACACACAACCCAGTGCTGTGTTTGTGCATCAGCAGCTCAGACCTGGAGCCTCCAGCATCATTTCTGTCCTGATCACTGCTCAGGTGTCAGAGTGAGTAACCAGCGGCTCAACGGAGCGAAGCGGAGCGTGGACCGACCTGCTGGATGAAGGTGTGCGCTCCATGGGGGCTGAGCAGCAGGATGGCGCGGCGCAGCGTGTCCCGGTAGCGGTTCAGCTCCTCCGTCCTCATGGTGGTGAAGAGGTTGGTGAAGACGCGGCTGATGTTCCTGTCCACGCGCTGCAGAGCCACGTCCACGCCCTGCCGCGCCGTCTGGTCCAGGAAGCCCTGCAGGCCGCGGATGTCTGCAGGAACACAGAGGGGGGGTATTTTTATAATGCACATAAAAAGATGCAGGTAACGAGGAGGCAAACATCAAAGTAACAGAGTAAAACTATATATTTTTAAAGCCAAGTGTTTTCACTACATTTCCCATGAGCCTCAGCGTGCACGGTGAAATTCTTAGTCAGATCAGTGCAGAAGAAAAGCCTTTGCGCTGAACGAGGAGGGAAATCACTGGACATTTCTGGACTTTTACATATTTTAAACTTTTTAAAGCAGCTCTCTGAAGACGTGGAGGAGGTTGTTTAATTCCACATTAGCTGAAGGTTTCCCACGCTAATTTGTGGAAGCCGGTGGAATTAGCCGCTCAAGGTCGGGAAACCTTTCATCCTCCCATCAGGACCTTCACTCCCAGCACCGGCAGCTGGTGGAGCTGCAACCTGCTGCATGTTAACATCCTCCCTCCCTCCCTCCCTCCCTCAGTCTCCTCTCTCTCCTCTCAGCTGAGGAAGATGCTGAACTTCGCCGTCGCTGCAGAGAAACTGATCAACGATCGATAAGAGCTAAGAAGTGACTGTGTGTCATGTTTAACGACCAATCAGAACACAGGAACCAACATCTCGTCCACGTCCTTAATCCTCAGACACCTCCCTCTCTCTACTACTACCTACTATTGTCTCCATGACAACAGAGTTTTCTATGAAACAGAATCAACACATCTGGTTCCTTCCCCCCCGCTGCTGGACAGCTGTTGGTCTGACTCCAGTCCTGAACAGATGGAGACCAGAGTTTATTTCTCCAAACAGCAGAAAAATGTCTGTGATTATTCCTGTGGAGCCGTAATGGGATAAAAACACCTTCCTGTCTCTTTGCATCCCGTGCTTTGTCCGACCTGCACAGCCCGTCTCCACGTGCACGCTCCTCACAGCCTTGGGCAACATGGAGGTTATGTACAGTGGTGAGAAAAAGCATGTCAACCCTTTGGGATTTCCTAGTTTTCTGCATTAAAGGAGAATTCCGACCATTTTTGACCTCTAAATCGTTGTCTTGATGGTCACCCAGTGTTGGTTGGAGCAAAAAACGCGACTAAAATTGCTGCAGGAAACCAGAGTTACACCATGGCTACCCGCAAATATTGTTCGCGTTAAAAAGATTTAGATTCACCTAAACAAATTTCATTCAGACTTCTGGTTTGTAATCTGTGCTGGCTAGACCATGCAAACTTTGTATTTTTTTGACCCACCTCTTGAAAGAATAAGATTGAGAATTGTTGAATATGTCAATATTTCAATATTTCAATATTTTGAACTTTCGTGAAGCAAATGATGTGACTTTGTGTATTTGCGTTGTGCCGAGCCCATGGGCACCGATTTATGTTTTTGCCCACATCTTTGCAAGCATGTCAGACGAAGTCGTTGATTAGCTCATTATTCATAAATAATAGCCTATACTGCACAACTGAAAATATTGTTGCAACCCCGCAGTAATGTTCTTGTTATGATTAAGTTGTGTGATTTCTGACTGACTGTGTGGTATGGCCGTATGGGCAGGTAGGGCATGGTTGGATGAGAAACTGAGGGGCCAAACCAAACTGTGTTGTCTGTGAGGGAGGAGGAGCAGGGGGAGGAAGGGAGAGCTGTCAGACAGTTAGTGTTATGTTGTTGTAGACAGTTACGTCGGGTTGGACGTACAGTATCAATAAAACGTGAGTTTAACATAGACGTCAGACTCCTGGATGATCCATCATCAGGAGTTCCTTTCAGCCCCGTTTGGAACCATTGTTGCCAGCTGCTTTAGAGCGAAGGGAAACCTCTGTGCCAGACTTGCGCTCTGTGGCGATTTGTGTTTTTCACCTGAACAAAGCGCGTCAGAGATTAATACACACATTGCTGCAATGATTTTAATTGGATAATACGATTTAAGTAAATGCAGTTCATTTTAAAGATACAGTTTCACCACAAGTTTCAATCATTCACTCTTTTTATTTTATTTTTTATTTTTATTTTTTTGATCGACCACAAGTGGGTGCTCAGACCAGTGGGTGCTAATTCACGGGATCGGCGCCTATGGCCGAGCCCATCAGTCTCACTGCTGCCACAAACTGGCGTGTATTCACGTCTTTACACCGTCAGACGAAGTCATTGATTAGCTGCAGCCAATGAGAGAGCAGGATACAGGATGATGTCATCGCTATGAACTCTTTATGACTTCAGATCTGAACCTCACTCTCTCCGTCTCAACCCAACGCTCTGCTCAGATCTTTCCAGACTTTCTGTCGTCCTGGTTGTGTTTACATCAGGGAAACCAAACCCTCAGTCTCCTCTTCCTCTTCCTCCTCCTCCTCTCTCCTCCTCCTCCTCCTCTCTCCTCCTCCTCCTCCTCCTCCTCCTCCTCCTCCTCCTCCTCTCTCCTCCTCCTCCTCCTCTTCCTCCTCCTCCTCCTCCTCCTCCTCTTCTTCCTCCTCTGTTGCAGACATTAATACCAGCTAATAAACGCCAGCAGGGTTTGTGTAGAGTGTGTAAAGAGGAGGAGAGCTGCTCCACCTCCTGGATGATCCATCATCAGGAGTTATTAACCCTCCGTGATGGAACCATTCATCTCGGCTCCTTTAAGAAGGGAAACCGCGGCGTTGCACGGCCTCCATCGTCTGATGCGTCTTCACCCGTTGGAAACAATTAACATCACATCGCTGTGTTTTGACATCGCAGCCACTCGACGTCTTCAAAGCGTTGACGGAACCTCGAAAAACCTTCACCACAACAGACCATAATTCACTGTCACAGCAGCGAAGCGGAGACCTGCAGGTGGACGGGGCATATTGTAATAAAAGAGGAGGAAGAGGGAGCAGCAGCTGACAGCTTGTGCTTTCTTACAGCGTCTGCAGCTCCGCGCTAATGACCAGCGTCAGACTCTCAGCCGTCCGACTTGATTACTGGAAGTCGACTGACGCACGCCCTCAATTACTGTTCAAAGCCCGGCTCATTCTGGGAAGTCTTTGTAGGAGCTGCTTTCATCTCGCCTGATGGTTTTCATGTCCTGTGGGCTCATAAACAACCCACATCCGCACCCGCATCCACATCCGCATCCGCATCCACATCCATATCCGCATCCTCATCCTCATCCACATCCACATCCTCATCCACATCCACATCCTCATCCTCATCCACATCCACATCCACATCCTCATCCTCATCCACATCCACATCCTCATCCTCATCCTCATCCACATCCACATCCTCATCCACATCCTCATCCACATCCTCATCCTCATCCTCATCCTCATCCACATCCTCATCCACATCCTCATCCTCATCCACATCCTCATCCTCATCCTCATCCTCATCCTCATCCACATCCACATCCACATCCTCATCCTCATCCTCATCCACACCCACATCCACATCCTCATCCACATCCTCATCCACATCCTCATCCACATCCTCATCCACATCCTCATCCACATCCTCATCCTCATCCACATCCTCATCCTCATCCTCATCCTCATCCACATCCTCATCCTCATCCACATCCACATCCACATCCTCATCCTCATCCTCATCCACATCCTCATCCTCATCCACATCCACATCCACATCCACATCCTCATCCTCATCCTCATCCACATCCTCATCCACATCCTCATCCACATCCACATCCTCATCCACATCCACATCCACATCCACATCCTCATCCTCATCCTCATCCACATCCACATCCTCATCCACATCCTCATCCACATCCTCATCCACATCCTCATCCACATCCTCATCCTCATCCACATCCACATCCACATCCTCATCCACATCCGCATCCTCATCCACATCCACATCCACATCCACATCCTCATCCGCATCCTCATCCGCATCCGCATCCGCATCCACATCCACATCCACATCCACACCCACACCCACATCCACATCCACATCCTCATCCACATCCTCATCCACATCCACATCCTCATCCACATCCACATCCACATCCACATCCTCATCCACATCCACATCCTCATCCACATCCTCATCCACATCCTCATCCTCATCCACATCCTCATCCACATCCACATCCACATCCTCATCCGCATCCACATCCTCATCCACATCCTCATCCACATCCTCATCCTCATCCACATCCTCATCCACATCCTCATCCTCATCCACATCCTCATCCTCATCCACACCCGCATCCACATCCACATCCGCATCCACATCCACATCCACATCCACATCCACATCCACACAGGCAGCAGCAGGTGGATACGAGCCGTGGAAACCAACGACCTGGGACCAGATTCACAAAACCTTCTTAGGAAAAATCTTCTTAAGTGTCATTTTCTTCTTAACTTCAGTCTTAAAGCTGTACAGAAAAGAAAATTGAATCTGAGCCACTGTTGGTCTTAACATTAGTGTAATAACTCATCTATCAGACGATGGAGGACAAACTCTATTTTTGAGTAAATCCAGGATGAAAGTGTGGAACTGATTGTGATTATACGTCATGTTGCTCACGATTCATCAGCCACTGATACTTAATCCGTCATTCAAACGTCTAAACACACACACGGAGCTCAGTCTCGCCCCAAGCTTTGAACATCCCGCCCGCTCGATAACGACCAATCAAATTGCTTTTCCTTACTCGGGTAAACTCAGGTGTTGCAGCTCATGACAAACGGCCGATTTTCTCAACTTTCTTCTTTAGTTTCTTCTTAAGAAAACTTAACTTTAAGACAATCTTGGCCTGTCTTAAAATTACACAGAGTCTAAACTCCAGACTCGACCTTTAAGACTCAAACTACACGCTGTTCGTTGGTGCGTTCAGTGCAGTGGCGTATTTTAAGAAGTATTTTAAGTAGGAAAACTACGAAATTTGTAAGAAATGACTGTTCTTAAGAAAATATTGAGGAACTGCGCTTAAGAACTTTCTTATGAACTTAAGACATTTCTTAAGGACCTGTTGGTGAATCGTCACCACCGCCGTCGCTGTCATCGTTCACCTGCAGATCACTCTCAACTGCCACAGAAGTTTCTTTTCCCCGACATCCAGCGTTCTGCTCTGTTTTAGCTGCTGACAGGCTGTTTGGACTCAACCCCCCCCCTCCCTGCCCCCCCCCCCCCTCCATCCCTCTCTGTCTATTAGCACTGACAGCTATAGCTTGTACCCAGTCCTGTCTGACTCCGACTGCCACTCTCTACTCCCACTCCTCTTTTCTTACTCCTTACATCCATCCATCCATCCTCCATCCATCCATCCATCCATCCATCCATCCATCCATCCATCCATCCATCCATCAGTCGGTCGGTCTCATCCTCCCACCTCTCCTCCAGTAAACTTAAGACGGAGAAGGGAACGCTCTCTCTCTCTCTCTCTCTCTCTCTCTCTCTTCTAGTGGAACAATCGGATGAACCATATGATGTGATTTGATATTCAGAGCTGTGAGAGTCACGGTTTCCCACTGGTTTCAAACGCAGCAGCACTCGAGGCAAAGCTCTGTGGGAGGCGTCGGCATCAAGCAGCCGTCCGTCTGTCTGTCTGTCTGTCTGTCTGTCGGCCACCGGCTGCTCTACTCTACCTGCTCTGTTCCTGGAAGATGTGACAAAAAAACATAAAAACAAAAGGCACCGAATGAAAAAAAAAGAAAAGAACTGTGAGCAACAAACTGAGAGAGAGTTACAGCTTCAAGCTCAGTGAAAAAACAATAAAACACTTTGCTCTGGAGTCGTTAGACAATGAATCAAGGATCACTCATTCACAGCAACCTTCAGGAAACGATGAGGAAGTGGGAACATGAACTCATGTCACTAAAAGCATCATGAATATTCAAGGAAAGAACAGGTGAAACGCTCTTAAACCACTTTTCTTTTCTTCTTAATCAATCTTTAATTTGCTTCTTTTTTTTTTTGCTTTTCATCTTGATAAGTTAACGAGACAACTTTCATTTCTAAGTTTAACACATTAATGAGGTAATGTGATCAATAACAGAGTGAAGTGACGCTGCATCACCCACACAAACACATACACTGACATTCATCAAGAAAAACACCAATTATAAGTTGAAATAATGAAAATTTCTTATTATTTCTCTAAAGTTGATGGAATAAAGCCGAAGCTAAAGGTCGCGTCATGCAGCTTCTAAGCCTTTAAGCTTCTGCTGCTGATTCCTGAGACAAGAGTTGACTTCTACGTACTCTACAGGATGTTATTTGCATAATATTAGATTGTGTGTGATATGTAATGTTGACTTACATCACCCTGACGACGGTCTGGATTACACTTTACAGCCCTTTGCCTTAAATCACATGTGTTTGTGTTGTAGAAGTTATTTTCACTTTCACTGACTCTGTGTCGGTGCTTTGAACGCATCGTGTCTCTGCTGCTCCACATGCACCGACCCTCACACACACACACGTCTCTGTGTAGAAGAGGATCATTATTATTAGCAGTGATAGTGTTGAATAATTCATAATTCATCCTGCACGCGCCACTGTTTCATCACATGACCAACATTAGCATCCGTCCTACAATCTGCTGCTCCTCCATTGATCCTTCTCTCTCTCTCTGAGCGTCTTGTCATCACGTCTCTCTCTCTCTCTCTCTCCAGAAACCTGCTGGAAACATATAAATAAATAAATAAAAGCAGTACGGTATCCTAATCCCTGCTCCTCCCGAGCTCAAGCACTGGAACAACACAAGTGGAAAGGACTTGAAAGCAATTTGCCGGAGCTTCTCGTCCGCCAGTCGCAATTTCTAATCAATTTCTCCAGAGCCCCTTTGAGCAAGGCAGCGTGGGGGGGGACGAGGCGGGGGGGGGGGGCACTTATCTCTACCTCCATCACCAATCTGTCCTCTGCAGTCGGCAGGTGGTGGTCGTCGCCGTCTGGCCGCAGGAAAAACGCCTCTGATTTAATTTAGATTCACATGACGTGGAAATAAAGGTGCACCCGCCGCCGCCGCCGCGGTCACACTGCACACGTTTACACGTTTCAGCCGTGCAGCAAATTATCAACGCTCGTGTGTTTTATTATATTTTTTTACAGTTAATGTCAGTGCTCCTCCAGCGGTTCCTATAGCAACAAGTGTTTCCAAGTAGCTTCATCCAAATGTTACAACAAATTGTGTTTTTGAAATGAAATAATTGACAAAACATGGATAATAAGTTACATCGTGCTGCCGCGGTGGAACATTCACATTATAGTAAATATACAGTCCAGTCGCCCTTATATTACACATTAATGACACTTTCTATCGTCCCCTTTAAACACAGCACACGCTGCTGATCTAACAACAGCTGAGAAAATGTGTAAAAAGACAAAACAACAACCAGCAGAAGGATCTAACGTTATGTTTTTGTTGTTTGTTACATTAAATGTTATCTTGTCGTTTTCGTCATTTCTCCACCATTTTTCCGTTTCTTTGTTTTTCATCAGGAACCTGCTCAACAGTACGAGAAATCTGTTCCCTTCCTTTCCTTCGTCCTTCCTCTTTTGATCCAACTGACCTGATCTTTTCCATCCCTTCTTCTTTCCTTCCTTCCCTTCATCCTTACTTCTTCCTTCCTTTTAGACCCAATCTGTTCCCTCCCTCCTTCTATCTTTCCTTTCCTTTTCCACTTCCTTCTTTCCTCACATCATTCCCTTCATCCGTCCGTCCTTCCTTCCTTCTATGCTATACATTAATCCTTCCATCCTTCCTTCCTTCCTTGTCCCAGGAGGACAACAGGAGACTGTGGATCTTCTTCTACCAGACGCCATTAAAGGGACAGTTCACCACAGTTACAGTTAAAGAAATGTGTGTATATTACACCTGTTCTGTACAGACTGACACTGAGGTCGACTGCTGCTGCTGTGCATCGTTGTTTAACTGCCACTGGCTCTGATTTATTTGCCCCTCGGGGGGGTAATAAAGATAAGACGGGGTTTGACTGTGACTGACACAGAGGTCTGGTGTCTCTAGAGGAAACTGATCGACTGATGTCACAACAACAACAACAACAACAACAACAACTTGGCTTTGAACGTGACGTCAGGACGTTTGTCTTTGTCTCATTAGTTCCAGGAAACTCTGGGTCGTAAAACATCCTCTTACTGCCCCCCCCCATCCTGCCCCCCCCCTTACCCCCCAACCCCCGCGACCCACCTCCTGCTCAGCCTGAGTAGCTATTTGTAATCAATATGGACATTTTAGACCGATCATTTGAGTGACAGAGGTGAGGTTATTATGGGAAGAGGAGCAGCGTGACCTTCAGCAGGAAGTCATTACTGCTTCACAAACACATTTATTTATTTAAGTATTTCTAGTTTAGATTTCACATTCAGATCAAAACCCACGTTAATGCAGATCCTGGCTGCAGACACAGGAGGGTTTGATGAACAACAACTGTCTTGTCCTGCAGGAGCTCAGACCCTGAACGCATCGTCTCTGTTCACACTTTAACCCTTGATGCTCCTGAACTCGCTGCATTCAGAGGATAATAGTAACAATAGAGCAGACTAATAATAATATTTGAAGCAGAGTTATAATAAATAATTTGAGGCTCTGCACATTTAAATACTTAAACATCCATTATAGAGGGAAAGAGGCGAGTCGGGGCTTTTAAGCTTTAAGCGCTGGCGATCAGACGCTTCATAGAAAGTGACATTTTCCTTCTGTTGCACTTACAGGAAGTCGTCCTGAGTAAAGCTCTGCTAAATGTTTCAACTGGGACTCAGAGTGGAGGCCGTGCAGGTAGCGGTGGCTTCACCTGCAGGGATCCGTGCAGCGGCTTCACCTGCAGGGATCCCTGCACCGCTCCCGGCGGCAGTGAGACGTCACTTTGGAAAAAAACCCGTTTTTTCTATACTCTTTTATTTTGGCCTCTTTTCTGCAGCCCAGGCTTCTGAAAAGACAGTAAACATATTGCTGCTGAATAAATATTAAAAACTGACTTCTAATGTGTATTCTGTAGATAATCATGATCATTCAACTGTTTCACTGGTGGTAAAAATGCAGAGTAAAAATCGAGAAAATCTGAAATATTGTAGAATCGCAATTTAAATTGAATCTGCATCCAAGAAATCGTAGAAGAATTGAATCTGGAGAAAAGCATATCGTCCCAGTCCTAGTCAATAAATGTTATTTGAGTCTCATCTGCACAATGTGAGTGTTGATGTTGTCAAACCCACTCAAACTCAATCGATCTATTTTTTAGGTTTTTATTTTCCTGCAATTTGTTTTTTTTCTTCCACTAATACGTTTTTAGATTCGATTTTAATTTTAATTTTCTGTTGTTGAGGCGCTGCAGCGAAGAATTACTTGGAAATAGAAAGACAAATATTAAAACTGATGATTCTTCAGGCGAAGTAACAAGAAATGATGCAGAACAAGAGCAACAGGTGCAGAGGTCAGAGGTCAGAGGTCAGAGGTCAGAGGTCAGAGTTTCCCCTCCGGCTCCGTCTCAGAGGGTTTTCTCCAGAGTGAGAAACTGGATGAAACAGGAAAAAAGAAGAAAAGGACAGAGAGAAAGAAAAGATTCTTCACCCCCCCTCCTGCTGCTGCTGCTCTCATTAGTTCAGTGTGAGTCATGACTGTGACACCTGGACAAAGACACACACACAACAACACGTCTGAGCTCCTGCTTCACATCTTCCTTCAGAAACACCTTCTGCTTCCTTTGATGGATGTCGACAATCTCTGTTTGTTTGTGTGTTTACATCCCGTCACCGTGGCAACAGTGAGAGCTACAGTATAAGCCGAGTCAAAAGGCATCAAGCTGTGGACGGAGCTGCAGACGGAGATCATCAGTGATGCTGCAGGAAACGTTCTGGTTGCCCCGAGCGACCTCGTCTCTACATGGACTTATGGTCGGTAGTATTAGTATATACATATATGATGTTATTACTGGGAAAAGTAACGGTCGGAGACGGGATGAGGAGAATCCCAAAACACCACCCCAGAAACCCAAAACTGATCTTTTGTGAAACAGTGATGTCACACCGTCCTGTGACATCACTGTAACCTGAGCCACGACACGTCACGGAAGAACAACCACAGAAACAGCGATGGAAAAAGATTTCAGGAAACTGTTTCCGTGGTGATGAGCTCCAAGTCTTCCTGAACTTAAAAATGTGCGGCCATGTTTTTTCCTGGAGTTCCGACTCCTTCATCTCCTGTGTGATCATCATCATCATCATCATCATCATCATCATCATCATCATCATCATCATCATCAGCTGGTTGAACTGAACTCCTCTTCAGCCTCTGTGTGACTGAACCAACAACCCCTACCCTCAACCCCCCCCTCTTCTCCCCCCCGGTGTGTCATGACCGTGCCTGTAAATATTGATTAGCGGCGCCCCACGGCGAGCAGCGGCGGTCTGGATCCATTACAGGAGGAAGCCCGCCCGCCCGCGGCCTCGTGTTCATTAACTCACCAGACAAAAGTTCTAATTAAAAAACAGACATGATAAAAGTCTGTGATACGACTGCACTTCTCACAGCTTTTCACCCGACGCACGGCGCTCGCTGTGGGATCGTCTGCTCCAGGAGGAGACGACCGCACTGGAAAACTGGAGAAACTCCTGACTCCCTCCTCGGTGCAGGAGGGAAGAGTTTCTAATGAAGCTGAGAGTTTCCACTTCCACCTCCACCAGCAGCAGCAGCAGCAGCAGCAGCCGTTCGCCGTCTGCTCAGAATCAACTCCATTATGCATGAAGTGGATTTTGTAGTGAGTTGTGATGTATTGTGAATGATGTGAATGATGTGGGCTGTGCTGCTGTATATTCATGTCCCTGCACAAATCCACAGAGAGAGAGAGAGAGAAAGAAAGAAAGAAGAGCCAATGCAAATGTTAACGATGCAGTTCCTCTGACCGACACTAGATGCTGCCTTCAGGAAAACTACGGCAAAAGTTTAACAACATTGTCTGTCCGTCTGTCCGTCCGTCTGTCCATGTGAGGTATTTATGTCATTTTCAATAGTATGAGAAAAACAATTGTTTGTAAAAGAGGTTTATTTTGATAGTTGGTTATCTGATGACATCACTTCCTGTTAGGTTACCTTCTGCAGTAAGTTTATGTGTCATTAAATATGTTCGAAAATATAGTAAGAAATGGTTTTGGTCATAAATGATATTAAATTGTTGGTTAAAAAGGACAACTCAGTCATTTAAAAGCTAAAAAGCTCTGTTCTCCTTGAACAACCAGCACTAGGACCCTGCAGCTGCTTCATTAAGGTGCATCCTCCTCTATACAGTGATGTAGATTCCAGTGTGGAGCTGCTCCTGCTCTGGAGGGAATCCCTCTCCCTCTCTAATTGAAAGCATCCTGTCTGCTGCTCTCTGGACACACACACGCCTCGCTGTGATGTGTGTGTGTGTGTTCTGTACTGCTGTGTGTGCTGTAGCCAACACGTCGTCGGTCTGAGCAGCACACGCCGACACTTAAAGGTGTTCAGAAACGACCGTTTGTTGCGCCAAGTTGTCACGACTTTACCCGAGTGAGGAAAACAGATTTGATTGGTCGTTATCAAGTGGGCGGGATGTTCAAAGCTTGGGGCGAGACGTGTGTGTGTGTGTCTCAGATGTTTGAATGACGGATGACGATCCAATATCAGTGACGTAGAATCCGTGCGCCTGCATTGTCCAATGAGGATCCTGGATTTACTCAATAATAGAGTTCTGCACAAAGTTTGTCCTCCATCGTCTGATAGAAGAGTTATTACACTAACGTTAGGACCCAGAGGCTCAGGTTCTTCTCTCCTGTACAGCTTTAATGAAGCCGCTGCACCGAGGCGTGACGCCGTGAATCAGATGCAAAGAGAAAGAAAGAGAGGGAAGTGGAGTTGTGTGTCGCACCGACAACCTGCTTCATTTATCACAAGACGGACGAGGAGACGAGGTTTTAATCACCTGCAGCAGCAGCAGCAGCAGCAGCAGCAGCAGCAGCAGCAGCAGCAGCAGCAGCAGCAGCGTCCTGGACATGGAGGGGGGGGGGGGGGCAAGGTGTGTGTTTGTGAGGAGGAATAATTGAGCCTTTTCATCCACATCTCCACTGACAGGTGTGACATTTAGCTCTGGGAGCACACACACACACACACACACACACGCACACGCAGGACGAGTGTTTTCTCTCTCTATTGAATATCCATAACACACACACCTGCTGCAACCTTTCACAGTCTGTAACTAATGAGCAGCAGGAAACAAAGATGGAGGAAGACACACACACACACACACACACACACACACACACACACACACACACACACACACACACACACACACACACACACACACACACACACACACACACACACACACACACACACACACACACACACACACACACACACACACACACACACACACAGGAGCCGGGTCACATGACTCGACTCCTGACTAATTAAACGCTGTCTTGTCGTGGTGAACAGAGTGAAGCCTCTTCTTGCTGCGAACGTCTCCGTCTACACCACAGAAGGAAAGGTTTAAACTTCCTCCTTCAAACCCTCTGGAAGTTCAATCCAGACGTTCCAGGTGTTGATAGGAAGCATTTCCAGTGGGCGTGGCCTCCAGAAGCGTTTACAGCTGTCCATGTGAACCCGCCTACTGACTCGTCGCCATGGCATCAGCGAGACGGCGAGGCCGACAATTTACTTTAATCACCAATGAATCTGACACATAATTATCACTGCATGACAGTGTCAGCGTTCAGAGACGTTCAGCTCCACCACAGAAGAAGAAACTAAATGAAGTTGTGTTGTTCCAGAATCCCACGGCCCCTGAACGCCTCGTCCTGATGCTTTCAGCTGAAAACTCTGTCTCCTGCAGCTCAGACGCACGGAAACACATCAGCAGAGTGAACCAGAGACTCTGTCCTGTTTCTGATGCAGAGCACACACACACACACACACACACAGACACACACAGACACACACACACTCAGCTGCTCCGTGTGTGTGTGTGTGTGTGTGTGTCTGGTTCTAACAAGGCCGGTGTATAAATTAACAGCCGGAGGTTTTTCCTCGTGATCTGAATCTGATGCCGACGCTGGAGCCTATGAAGTTAAATGTAAATGCCCCCCCTCCCCCTCGCCGCCCCCCCCCCTCCACCTGCCAAGGTGTTATGTAAATGAGGCCAATCAGAGGCCGCGGCGCCGCTCCGGCCTCCATCATGAGCGCCATCAGCGCCTCATGTCACATCAACGCTCCGACGTCTCGCCGCTTTTTCTCTGCTTTTATTTTGGTATTAAAAGGCTTCGGGGCTCGCGGCACCGCGTCCTGATGATGTATGCTGATGGAGGCGTTTCCCACGGCGACCACCGGGTGAGGGCGGCTGCCCTCCGGCGTTAAAGCTGCACTCTGTAACATTTGTCACTGTAAAGAGTTTATAACACTCCCAGGCGCCGCCGCCGCCGCCACCGCCACCGCCACCACCGCCACCGCCACCACCGCCATGATGGATCACACACAACTTACTGCTTTAAAACCCTCCTGCTGTCCTCCTGGGTCAAGGAAGGAAGGAAGGAAGGAAGGAAGGAAGGAAGGAAGGAAGGAAGGAAGTAAGTTAGGAAGGACAAAGAGAAAGAAGGAAGCATGGAAGGATAAAGGGATATGGGAGTAAGGAAGTAAGTAAAGGGGAAGGAAGGAAGGACAAAGGGAACAATGGGGGAAAAGAAGGAAGGGAAAAGAAAGGAAAGATAGATGGAGGGAGGGAACAGATTGGGTCAAACAGGAAGGAAGAAGGAAGGGAAAAGGGAAGGAAAGAAAGATGGAGGGAGGAAAAGACCAGATGAACTGGATCACAAGAGGAAGGAAGGAAAGAAGGAAGGAAGGAGGAAGTGAACAGATTGGGTTAATTTGACCCAGAAGGAGACGGGAATCGAACACACGGCTCCTGTAATAACAACTACGACCACTAGGTGTCGCCTGCAACAAGACAACCTTCATCATCATCATCTTCATCATCATCATCATCATCATCATCATCATCATCGTCGTCTTAATCCGACAGCGACAGAAACCAGACTTTAATTGAGCAGCAGATAACGAGAGAACGAGACGTTGATTTAATGTCTGATCAACACAAACAAGTGGTTTTAATCTCATTTAGTCGGAGTTTTATCATCGTCGTCTTATCGCTGAGGAAAATTAACTTGTAACAGCTGATAATTGGCTTTAATAACCAACAGATAAAAACACAATCTGGATGAAAAGACACAATAAAACATGAAATTTGCTTCTTCTTTTTGTTAATCAAATTAAAACCAAAAATGTAAATTGAGGCGTGAGACCAAAAAGTTTCATAATGTTCAGTGTAACCTTAACAACAGAGTGAACTGGAGCTGCAGCTGCTGGCGTCAGTGTGTGTGTGTGTGTGTGTGTGTGTGTGTGTGTGTGTGTGTGTGTGTGTGTGTGTGTGTGTGTGTGTGTGTGTGTGTGTGTGTGTGTGGCCACAGCTGTGCTCATCCATGCGTCTCCTGCCGCCGCCTGTAACAAAGGCAGGTTCTGGTGGAAAAGTGAAATGTAGGACGAGGATGAATTCGTCTTTCTGAGCTGAAATGTTTAGAAAGTTTTGTTGACGTTCATAGAAAGAAAATAAATAAATAAAGCTGTGAATAACCACAAAAATCTGCCTTTTGCAGCGTTTTTGTTATCCATTGTGATTCATCACTGTCCTGAGGGACACGCAGTATGAAAGAGAAGACGGACAGTTTGTGCTTTTAAAGGGATAGTTCAACATTTTGGCAAATTTGGCCCATTTCCATAATCCATACAAGCAAAACCTCTGATGCACGTTGCCTTCAGGGACAGTTGTTCATCAACAGTCTCTGTATTTCCCTCTAAAACAACTCTGTGTGGTAACGTTGTGTTATTATCTCATAGCGTGGTGAATGTGCAGGTCACAACTTGTCCACCAGAGCGTTGTGGAGTTGTTGGATTGTGTATTTGATGAGTTTGATGAGGGAAACCAAGAAATCCCATGAGCCTCCGTAGCGTAGCTCTGAGCAGCTCACGGCTCTGCTCCACCGTTCTAAAAATAGCTTGCACCCACAATTAAAGGTAACGAACCTACTGCTATGACTATAGGGGTTATGGTGATGGGCCAGTTTGACTAAATGTTGAACTAGTCCTTTAAAACCAAGTTAAAGAAATAATTCAGATTTTTATTAAAATCTTTTCTATTTTGCGCGTCAGTGTTTTTCATCATTTGACCTGCCCTTCATCATCATCATCATCATCATCATCATCATCATCATCATCATCATCATCATGTCCACTGCTGCGCTGTCGGGAATCAAACCTGTGACCTTTGTTGTCAGCGGGTGCAGGTTGTCTGCCTGTCAGGACGCCTCATCATGTCCCATCATCTCTGCCTCTTATTGGCTGCTTGACATTTGAGTCGCTGACGTCTTATTGGACAAACTGTCGGCTGCTGTGGATAATAAACTCTGTGTGTGTGTGTGTGTGTGTCTGTGTGTGTGTTGCCTTTTTGTCCCCTCTGTGACCCCGTAGCGAGTGTTTGTGTTTGGTTTGTGTGAGTGGGTAAGACCTCTGCTCGCCGGCCGAGTGGATCAAGAGCTGTGAGAGTATGAGGAGGCTTTAGTTTGTCAACATATGGATTTACAGTATGTGGCGGCGGCGGCGGCGGCGTACGGCGGCCCGGAGGGGACACGCACACGCACACGCACACGCCGCTCCTTATGGACCTCATGCTATGGATGGATCTGATCTTTATGAATGTCAAGCACCAGAAACTGGACTCCTGACATTTTACACCGACTGCTGTTTGTGTTTGATTTGTTTTTTTCCTCCGACCTCATTCACTCGGGAGATTTTCAGCATTTAAAGTTCAAACAGGAGATTTATCACAAACACAACTGTTGTGTGAAACGTCTCCACAACAGTGTCTTAATTCATTCTAGAGTATATTTTCTTATATGTATTTATTCTAGGTGCAGTTGGTAAACATTGGTTATATTGTTGTTTTACTGCATCTTCTGAACTTAGATTAAAAATGTTATTGGTTATTATTGGTATCGGTTATTGCTCATCCTTCATTTATTCTTTTCTCCTTTTTTATTAGAATAAAGGGACTTTCATCTCTTATGGTGGTGAGTCATTACTATTGTTACATCAAACAGTCACATGTTGGTTCATTAACGTCATTATTAATCTGCGACCAGTGCTTTACTTGTCGTTCCCCTGGTGGACGGTGACGGTACTGCAGCTGCGTCAATAGTTGATTATCAAATTAATTGTCAGTTAAATTAATTTATTTAAAACAAACACAACTGTTGCTACTATTAAAGGGATACTTGTTGCTGAAGAGTTTCTGTGATGACTTTAGGAGGAGGCAGGCTAACGCTACCCATACACTTCCAGTGTTTGAGCTAAGCTAAGGCTAACACTACCCATACACTTCCAGTGTTTGAGCTAAGCTAATTAGCGGCGATACGGCTCTATCTCCCTTGTTACTGCACGCACAGTAGAAAGGATGGCGTCTATCTGCTGGTCATGGACTCAGGAGTGAGGCAAGACATGAAAAAAAAATGTTGGCATATCCCTTTAAATCAAAAACACACAG
Organism: Decapterus maruadsi; assembly: GCA_030347415.2. Classification (NCBI taxonomy): domain Eukaryota; kingdom Metazoa; phylum Chordata; class Actinopteri; order Carangiformes; family Carangidae; genus Decapterus; species Decapterus maruadsi. The sequence continues at coordinate 1,078,319 of CM064888.1, forward strand.
ACTCCTTACATCTGTAGCTCCTGATGCAGTGAGTTGTTGCAGCGTCGTCAGTGCAAACAGGACTCGTCTGTCCTGCGTCCTGAAAACAGTGTGTTCTGTGTTTCCCTGAACGTGTCTGATGTTTACAGTTGCATTTGAGTGCAAACAGAATAAAAGTGTTTTATAGTTGTTGGATTTTCTTCTCCTCTCTGATCCTGGATGTAGGAGACGTCTGGACTGAAGCGGCGGTGACGCTGCAGCACCAGGTGTCTGATGTTGGAAGGAAACAACACTCTCGTCTCCAGTCTCTGCTTCTCCTTCACTAACGCCTCATGTGAATATTGGTTTTCCTGCTTTGCCACCTTTAATTAAAAATGCTCTTGTTTTTTTTTTTTTTAGAAACAAATGAAAGTGCAGGTTTTTGCAGAGAGGAGCCGATCCTCCGACCTGTCACTCAAACTGCTCTAATTCTGTGAATTAATTAAAGCGGCGTGCTGCTGTCGCGGGGCTCAAGTGGAAACCTGACACATCCAGATCTGATCAGGAGACAGAGAGGAGCTTTACTTCAGATGCTGTTCCAGCTGAAATCAAAGTGTTTTACATATTAAACCTTCACTGGAGAAACAGATGCAGCTCGACGGCCAGAGGAAAAAAGGAGCTTGATGTATGTGAGGGAAATACAAAACGCCGGCTGGATGAATGTGCATTAAGATGCAACGGCAGCTCCTCTGGTTAATTGTTGCATTAGAGCGGGTCCTCTCTTTAATTAGTGCTCTGTCAGGTCTGTTGTGCACGGTGAGGACGAGCCAACACAAACACAAACACAGCCTCATGAAGACGAAGAGGCCGCGAAACAAAACATCCATCCAGGAGCAGCTGACAGGCTCAGGGGAGGCCGAGGCTCCCTGAACGCACCGTCACAAACCAACACAAACACTCTGATTACACAGAAATGCAACATGGCCGCCGCAGCTGAAGGAAGTAAAACATATGCTCCATATGCAACATTTGCTCCCACGTTTTGGGAGAAGTGCAGAGCGACCTGGGAGTGCGTGCATACTACAGGAAGTTGTGACATCAGAAAGTTGCGACTAGTGCGTCTGCTGCCGAAGGTTCCCTGAACGCACCGTCACAAACCAAAATGAACGATCTGATAACGGACGAATGCAACGCGGCTGCTGCAGCGGAAAGGAAGTGGAATAAAAGATACAGAGCCTTCAGAGGAAGACTGATGCAGCCGTGACGACAGGAAGTTGTGACATCATAAAGTTGTAAGTGCAGGAAGTTGTGACATCATAAAGTTGTAAGTGCAGGAAGTTGTGGGTCCAGGTATCTGATCATCAGAGTCATTGTTCTCTGTCAGACTGGGCTCCGTCTGCAGTGTCACTGATGGTCGATAAGACCTGAGTCCTCACACAAGATAAAAGCAGTGGTGTGGCGCACACACACACACACACACACAGACACACACTCTCTCTGCTGCCCTTTAGAGCGAAACAATCAGCAGACACACACACACACAGACAGGATGTGAGTCGGGGTCAGAGACTCACTGTGTGAATGTTAGAGAGAGAAAAGAAAAGATTTGGTTGAACTATGGTTTTATCATTCAGGGTAAAGAGCAGCTTGTAGTGACGAAGATGAAGATGATGATGAAGATGGTGATGATGATGATGATGATGAGCGGCTGCAGCTACAATCAGCAGCCGGACGTCTCTCTTTAAAAACAAAAGATCGATAGAAACAAAGAGACGGACGGCTTTAAAAAACAAACAAACAAACAAACATGAAACCATTTTCAGTCGACGACTTCAAAAACATCCTTATCTTTAAAAACCTGCGGCTCCACATCGATCTGTTTGTTGTCGGCCAAACACAAACAGAGACACAAATGAGACGAGAAGGATCGACCTCCGTCTCTGGAGCTGCGGTCACACCGCGCTTTTATTTTGTAGTCTCATAACACAGGAAACCAGGAGTCACTGAGGCCGAGATGCAGACGACTTCATTTAACAACAACAACAACAACAACAACAACAACAGCAGCACTTCATAAACACACACTCACATCTATTAACAATATAAAAAGTGCCAGGAGGGACTTTCATCTCTTGTAGTACGGAGTAATTAATATCTTCATATCAAACTGTCCTGGTTTCTTTTCCCAACAGTCACTTAAAGTCATTATTAATCTGAGACCAGTGCTTTCCTAACATCGTTCCCCCGGTGGACACTGAAGGTACTGCAGCTCGGTCACCACAGCTCATTTCAGGTCTTCAACCTTGCAATAACTTTGAAATTACTCACAAATATGTTAAGTCACGTATTAATATGAAAAAGTCAAAGTAAATAACCTAGAGTTTCATGTCAGGTTCTGGTCCTGTGTTGAAAAATCAGCTCTTTTTGCCCAAACTGATTATTAAACTGATTGTCAACTATTTTGATGATTGAATAATTGGTTTGGGTATTTTTTTTTTAATTCTCTGATTGCAGCTTCTTCAATGTGAATATTTCTGGTTTCTTTGTTCCTTTATGACGATAAACTGAGTCTCTCTTTGGTTTGAGGACAAAACAAGACGTTTGAAGACGGCGTCTGGTGGTTTGAGACGTTTTTCAACATTTTATTGACCAAACAACTCATCAATTTAAATAATGGACAAACATTTTAAACGTATCATTAACCAGGTTGAGATTTAGAGTTAGTGTTGGTCCCAGAGAGACTCAGTGGTTTTCTAATGTCCCTCTGCAGAGTTCACAGCTTCACTCTGTAATGATCCAGATGCTGCTATTTACATGTTTCCCCTGAATGCATCACGTGGAGATGATTTAACTCCAGCAAACAGCAGTTCACTGGAGGGTAAGAGGGGCCAGAGACACCATCCCATAATGTGTTAATATCAGGGGCCAATTATAATTATAATATACTTTAATCGACTCGTTAACTCTTTAACTTGAACTCTTTCTAGGAACCGGTTTTAAAGTGGTTTATGATGATGTGTTTAAAGCTGCTCACACACACACACACACACACACACACACACACACACACACACACACACACACACACACACACACACACACACACACACACACACACACACACACACACACACACACACACACACACACACTCAGCATTAGTCTCCTGCCTGTTTGTACGTTTTGCTTGTTGTGACTCATATGGTGTTACTTTATATTTATTTATTCCACACACCGGGCAGAGAAACAAGAGGTGGAGAGAGAAAAATAAAACTAAAAGCAGAGGAACAGGATGTGAAACAGAGAGAAGAGCAGAGGTGTGGATGTGGAGGTGAGGAGGAGGAGGAGGATCAGAGGGTCTGGGAAGAAGCAGGTAGAACAGCTGCTCGCTTTGGTTTGTGTGATGTAATTCAATGACTTTAAGATCATGCAAATAGTCAAAAAACAGTGGGAGGACGTTATAAATGTATTAAAAATTAATTTAAAAAATATGAGAAGTGTCAAAATGTAATGAAAAAGGTGTGTCTCAAACAGCAGGTGCAGCTCTGCAGTCCTACACTGGTTTAGAGGTGACAGGTCACATGACCTGGAAGCTATTGAGCTGAAATACTCATATTTATATTGTGAAATGTATTAAAAAATCATATAAAATACAGACCTGAGGGGTATTAAATACTATAAAAAGAGGTGTGTCTCAAACAGCAGGTGTAGCTCTGCAGTCCTACACTGGTTTAGAGGTGACAGGTCACATGACCTGGAAGCTATTGAGCTGAAATACTCATATTTATATTGTGAAATGTATTAAAAAATCATATAAAATACAGACCTGAGGGGTATTAAATGCTATGAAAAGAGGTGTGTCTCATACAGCAGGTGCAGCTTTACAGTCCTACACTGGTTTAGAGGTGACAGGTCACATGACCTGGAAGCTATTGAGCTGAAATACTCATCTTTACCAGCCTAGACATCATGACGCCCCCTAGTGGCAGAAAATATATCTGCTAAACGAGCCATAGGAACTTTGTGAGTCTGGAACAGCGTTTGAGTTGACCAATCACAGCAACGCTCTATCTGTTTAGAGAGTCGTTGGGCGGGCTTAACGCTATGATGACATACATTTTAATTGGCTCGTCAGGCTAACGTCTTCCTGCTCTTTGCTCTGATTGGTCGTAGTGCCTTCATCCCGCCCCCTGGATTGAGCCGAGGTCGACCGCTCGTTGCCAGACCAGACGTTTTAATGACATAGTCTGGTGCGTCAGGCTACATCTGTACAGTATGTGGTGAACCTCCTTGAACATGGAGCAGACAGACAGACAGACAGACAGACAGACAGACAGACAGACAGACAGACAGACAGACAGACAGACAGACAGACAGACAGACAGACAGACAGACAGACAGACAGACAGACAGACAGACGGAGCTCCACCCGGCTGGACAGCCACCATGCATAAAACATTCACTCCTCCTCGATGGAGCAGTCGGACAGAAAGACACAAAGAGCAGAATAAACTAGAAAATTTCCTCTTGGGAAATTTTGAAAGGGCACCGGAGCTACTGCCGTTCCTACCATCTCTGTCAACATGGGAATCAAACCCACGATCTTAAGGTCAAGACAGAGCTGATCAGACACATGATCATCTCTCTATAAGCACTGATATGGAGGAGCTGTAATCACATGAAGTTACCTGTGTTAGAGTGAGAGAGATGAGTGCGCGCTTACGCGCGCATTTGATGTGTTTGTGTGTCTTTAACTGTAATCACAGGAAGTTACCTGTGTGTATTAGAGAGTGGGAGAGGAGTGCGCGCTGACGCGCGCATTTGTATGTTACCTGTGTGTTTTTAATGTGTGCGTGTGTCTATAACTGTAATGACATGAAGCTGGTTCTAGAGTCTGTGTGTGTGACTGAGCTGCATCCTGTATCAGTCTGATTTAGCTGTGTGTCTGTGTTTACAAACATCTTAACGAGCTCCAGGTGGATTGTTTATGGAGTTAACGACCCTGGCCTGAGGATCAGAGGTTACCATGACAACTTGAGCTGGTTGCCCATGACGATAGGGGCTCCCAGGCTGAGGCAGACAGAAACGTAGAGAAAAAGACCGATTTTCTGCATCTGCACTGGTCTCGTATTTAGGCTTATTCTGACAAAACGGTAGCTCCTATCAGAACAAAAAACAGATCAGCAGTGCCCTAAGGCCTTCCTGAAAATTTTGGTACAATTTGGTGTTTCTACAGTAAATATTTTCGCGACACGGGCAGTTTTAAAACATCGGTCCGTTCTGCTCCTCTCAGAAAGTTTTTGTATTGGAGTCAATGAGGAAAAGAGACAGACATGGTCGCACTCAGAGGCTGCTAATTCAAATTCTGTAAGTCTCTCTGATATTTTGAACACATTGTGCGAGACACAACAAGTTTGTCTACAAAACTGTGAAAAATTATGTGTGTACAGTGTAAATTGTGTCCAAGAGGAGTGTGGAAAGAGAAAGAATCAGGAGTTTTTCTGGGCTCTCTCCCACTCTAGCTGATGACATCACGCACTCTAGCACGAACATTCCGTGCAATACACACCCATTATAATCTCATAATTTCTCTAAAAATGATCATGGTCATTGATCAGGGATTGATCAAAAACTATTCAACCTATCAAAACGTGGAGTAATACGACAATACACAAGACTTGTGTCTACTACTTAAAGTTTAAACGGAGTCTCTAGGTGAAAGTATGCCTGAGCAGTAGATGTTTGTTAAACTCCAATGTTTGGTCTTTTTTGCTCCTTTTTTTTTCGCTCGTCCCATAGACTTCAATGCAAAATTTTGCGCAGTTTTTCGCGACTTACGTCGCGAAAAATTCGTGAACTGCTTAGAAAAGTAATAGCACACCGATCCCGATCAAGACGCACGTTTTGATATATAATATGTCCTGCAACTCTTCGAGTTGCAGGACTAGTAGCGAATCGAAAATAGTCCGGAAGATGAAGAAAGAAAACTAGAAAAAGCATTTCCAAGAATGGAAATGGTGTGAATGCAGAATGCAATGCCAAATGAGCTGAAGAAATTGTTGAAACAATGCTGAATGAGCTGAAGACATTGTTGAAAGAAAGACAGAAAGAAAGAAAGAAAGAAAGAAAGAAAGAAAGAAAGAAAGAAAGAAAGAAAGAAGAGAGAAAAAGAAAAGAAAGAAAGAAAGAAAGAAAGAAAGAAAGAAAGAAAGAAAGAAAGAAAGAAAGAAAGAAAGAAAGAAAAGAATAGAGAATGAATGAGAGAGACAGGGGGTAGTAAGAAAGAAGGAAAGACATTGGGGTAGATACATGGAAAGAGAGAGAGATATACAGAGCGCAGTAGAAAGAAAGAAAGAAATGAACAAATAAACAAAGAAGTAAAAAGACAGAAATGGGGTAGAAGACAGAAAGAAGAAAAAGAGAGAGGGGGAGATAGATAGATAGATAGATAGATAGATAGATAGATAGATAGATAGATAGATAGATAGATAGATAGATAGATAGATAGATAGATAGATAGATAGATAGATAGATAGATAGATAGATAGATAGATAGATAGATAGATAGATAGATAGATAGATAGATAAGGATAGGATAAAATGTAAGCTGGAAGGAAGGATAAAGGGGAAGGAAGAAAGGGAGGAAGGATGGATAAAAGGTAACCTGGAAAGAAGGAAGGAAGGAGAAAGGGGAAGGAAAAAAGAAAGGAAGGAAGGAAGGAGAAAGGGGAAGGAAGCAAGAAAGGACAGAAGGAAGTAAGGAAGGACGGATAAAAGTTAAGTTGGAAGGAAGGAAAAAATGTAAGCTGGAAGGAAGGTAGGGAGGAAGGGAGGAGAAAGGGGAAGGAAGGAAGGAAGGAAGGACAGAAGAAAGGATACAAGGTAAGCTGGAAGGAAGGTATGAAGGGAGGAGAAGGGGGAAGGAAGGAAGGAAGGAAGGAAGGAAGGAAGGAAGGAAGGGACAAAAGATTGTGGAAAGAAGGAAGAGAGAAAGGAAGGAAAGAAGAAATGGAGGAAACAGATTGGGTCAATTTGTCCCAGAAGGACAACAAGAGGGTTCAACGTCTGAACTGAAATTCATGAAAAAAAATTTAATTGTTGGAAATGTTTATATCAAAAGTATAAAATCATTGAGAGGCTGATGAATGTGAGCTGAAAACCTGTGTGTGTGTCTGGGTGTGGGAGCCCAACAGTCTCAATGTCTGTATGCAGGTAAAATTGTTTATAAGTTGCCACAAAACTCCCCTCTCCCTAATGATCTGATGGATTACACCTGGCAGCCTGCCCTCGGAAGTTGCCATGGAGACTTTAACTGCTTGATTTTTACTGTGTAGAACAGTATTGTGTTTGTTGGTTTGTGTATGTGTGCATGTGTGACTGTGTGTGTCTGTCTCTGTGAGTGTTCAATTCATTTCCTGTAGACATCCTGTCAGTCTGTTTTATCATATGTCTGCATGAGGCTGTGTGTTAACGAGCGGGCAGGCAGCACCTGTACCTGTTCTATTTATAGACGTTGATAACGAGCTGGCTGCTACAGCTGGCTACTGCACAGAGCAGAGCAGAGCAGAGAACTGAGATTTCAGCTCGGTGCAGCCTCCGCAAAACAGCCTATAAACAGAGAACCGAATCGCTTATCAAAGTGTGGACATGATTAATCCGGCAAGGAGACCTTCCTGAGCTGGCTGTGTGACTTACATGTTCGTACGACAAATAGTTTTCTAACTGTGGCAGTTTAGAAAAGAGGGTCATTTCTCCTGTTCTCAAAAAATCAGCTCCTACTTTTGTATTGGAGTCAATGAGCCAGTGGAGCAGGTCTAGCTGCACAAAGAGGCTCATGCAGACAATTCTGTAAATCTGTCTGCTGTTTTGAGCACATCATCAGAGACACGACAAGTGTGGCTACAAACCTGGAAAAAATCAAGTCTCCAGAGTGTAATTTGTGGCCGTGAGGACAATTTATCCAGAAAAAATCCAGACTGGTTTGTCACTCTCTCCCACTCTAGCGATGATGTCACGCACTCTAAGCTCTGCTCGTTAGACGCAATACACACCCATTATAAAGTTGGATTTTGTTGAAAATCTTAATGATTTAAAAACTGCCAAATATCTGAAACTGTTGAAGATATCAAGAAGATGAGTAATGTGGTAATAGATTAAAAGTTTGTCTACAGTTTAAAAGAAAAATGGAGTCTGTGGGACGAAGTATGTGAAAGCAGTAGAGGTTTAAAGTAGTATGAAGATTTTAAAGGTTTGAAGATGTTTTCAATGTATTCCTATGGGAAAAAAATTGCAGAAAATGTTAAATATTTTAAAAAGTATAAATAGTTGAAAAGATAAAAATAATGCCGATAAAGTCCAAAAAAAGCTGAACGTTTTGATATATGAATGGTTGAAATAGCACAAAGTATGAAGGACTAGTTAAAGACCGTAAAAAGACGGAAAGTAGTAAGAACTAGAAAAAGCATTTCCAAGAATGGAAATGGTGTGAATGCAGAATGCAATGCCAAATGAGCTGAAGAAATTGTTGAAACAATGCTGAATGAGCTGAAGACATTGTTGAAAGAAAGACAGAAAGAAAGAAAGAAAGAAAGAAAGAAAGAAAGAAAGAAAGAAAGAAAGAAAGAAGAGAGAAAAAGAAAAGAAAGAAAGAAAGAAAGAAAGAAAGAAAGAAAGAAAGAAAGAAAGAAAGAAAGAAAGAAAGAAAGAAAGAAAGAAAGAAAAGAATAGAGAATGAATGAGAGAGACAGGGGGTAGTAAGAAAGAAGGAAAGACATTGGGGTAGATACATGGAAAGAGAGAGAGATATACAGAGCGCAGTAGAAAGAAAGAAAGAAATGAACAAATAAACAAAGAAGTAAAAAGACAGAAATGGGGTAGAAGACAGAAAGAAGAAAAAGAGAGAGGGGGTGATAGATAGATAGATAGATAGATAGATAGATAGATAGATAGATAGATAGATAGATAGATAGATAGATAGATAGATAGATAGATAGATAGATAGATAGATAGATAGATAGATAGATAGATAGATAGATAGATAGATAGATAAGGATAGGATAAAATGTAAGCTGGAAGGAAGGATAAAGGGGAAGGAAGAAAGGGAGGAAGGATGGATAAAAGGTAACCTGGAAAGAAGGAAGGAAGGAGAAAGGGGAAGGAAAAAAGAAAGGAAGGAAGGAAGGAGAAAGGGGAAGGAAGCAAGAAAGGACAGAAGGAAGTAAGGAAGGACGGATAAAAGTTTAGTTGGAAGGAAGGAAAAAATGTAAGCTGGAAGGAAGGTAGGGAGGAAGGGAGGAGAAAGGGGAAGGAAGGAAGGAAGGAAGGACAGAAGAAATGATACAAGGTAAGCTGGAAGGAAGGTATGAAGGGAGGAGAAGGGGGAAGGAAGGAAGGAAGGAAGGAAGGAAGGAAGGAAGGAAGGAAGGAAGGAAGGAAGGAAGGAAGGAAGGAAGGAAGGAAGGAAGGGACAAAAGATTGTGGAAAGAAGGAAGAGAGAAAGGAAGGAAAGAAGAAATGGAGGAAACAGATTGGGTCAATTTGTCCCAGAAGGACAACAAGAGGGTTCAACGTCTGAACTGAAATTCATGAAAAAAAATTTAATTGTTGGAAATGTTTATATCAAAAGTATAAAATCATTGAGAGGCTGATGAATGTGAGCTGAAAACCTGTGTGTGTGTCTGGGTGTGGGAGCCTGACAGTCTCAATGTCTGTATGCAGGTAAAATTGTTTATAAGTTGCCACAAAACTCCCCTCTCCCTAATGATCTGATGGATTACACCTGGCAGCCTGCCCTCGGAAGTTGCCATGGAGACTTTAACTGCTTGATTTTTACTGTGTAGAACAGTATTGTGTTTGTTGGTTTGTGTATGTGTGCATGTGTGACTGTGTGTGTCTGTCTCTGTGAGTGTTCAATTCATTTCCTGTAGACATCCTGTCAGTCTGTTTTATCATATGTCTGCATGAGGCTGTGTGTTAACGAGCGGGCAGGCAGCACCTGTACCTGTTCTATTTATAGACGTTGATAACGAGCTGGCTGCTACAGCTGGCTACTGCACAGAGCAGAGCAGAGCAGAGAACTGAGATTTCAGCTCGGTGCAGCCTCCGCAAAACAGCCTATAAACAGAGAACCGAATCGCTTATCAAAGTGTGGACATGATTAATCCGGCAAGGAGACCTTCCTGAGCTGGCTGTGTGACTTACATGTTCGTACGACAAATAGTTTTCTAACTGTGGCAGTTTAGAAAAGAGGGTCATTTCTCCTGTTCTCAAAAAATCAGCTCCTACTTTTGTATTGGAGTCAATGAGCCAGTGGAGCAGGTCTAGCTGCACAAAGAGGCTCATGCAGACAATTCTGTAAATCTGTCTGCTGTTTTGAGCACATCATCAGAGACACGACAAGTGTGGCTACAAACCTGGAAAAATCAAGTCTCCAGAGTGTAATTTGTGGCCGTGAGGACAATTTATCCAGAAAAATCCAGACTGGTTTGTCACTCTCTCCCACTCTAGCGATGATGTCACCCACTCTAAGCTCTGCTCGTTAGACGCAATACACACCCATTATAAAGTTGGATTTTGTTGAAAATCTTAATGATTTAAAAACTGCCAAATATCTGAAACTGTTGAAGATATCAAGAAGATGAGTAATGTGGTAATAGATTAAAAGTTTGTCTACAGTTTAAAAGAAAAATGGAGTCTGTGGGACGAAGTATGTGAAAGCAGTAGAGGTTTAAAGTAGTATGAAGATTTTAAAGGTTTGAAGATGTTTTCAATGTATTCCTATGGGAAAAAAATTGCAGAAAATGTTAAATATTTTAAAAAGTATAAATAGTTGAAAAGATAAAAATAATGCCGATAAAGTCCAAAAAAAGCTGAACGTTTTGATATATGAATGGTTGAAATAGCACAAAGTATGAAGGACTAGTTAAAGACCGTAAAAAGACGGAAAGTAGTAAGAATAATAAAAAAAGAGAATAAGATTTGAATAGTATTAGTGTGAATGCATTCTGCATTCACACTAATAACTAGAAAAAGCATTTCCAAGAATGGAAATGGTGTGAATGCAGAATGCAATGCCAAATGAGCTGAAGAAATTGTTGAAACAATGCTGAATGAGCTGAAGACATTGTTGAAAGAAAGACAGAAAGAAAGAAAGAAAGAAAGAAAGAAAGAAAGAAAGAAAGAAAGAAAGAAAGAAGAGAAAAAAGAAAAAGAAAAGAATGAAAGAAAGAAAGAAAGAAAGAAAGAAAGAAAGAAAGAAAGAAAGAAAGAAAGAAAGAAAGAAAGAAAGAAAAGAATAGAGAATGAATGAGAGAGACAGGGGGTAGTAAGAAAGAAGGAAAGACATTGGGGTAGATACATGGAAAGAGAGAGAGATATACAGAGCGCAGTAGAAAGAAAGAAAGAAATGAACAAATAAACAAAGAAGTAAAAAGACAGAAATGGGGTAGAAGACAGAAAGAAGAAAAAGAGAGAGGGGTGATAGATAGATAGATAGATAGATAGATAGATAGATAGATAGATAGATAGATAGATAGATAGATAGATAGATAGATAGATAGATAGATAGATAGATAGATAGATAGATAGATAGATAGATAGATAGATAGATAGATAGATAAGGATAGGATAAAATGTAAGCTGGAAGGAAGGATAAAGGGGAAGGAAGAAAGGGAGGAAGGATGGATAAAAGGTAACCTGGAAAGAAGGAAGGAAGGAGAAAGGGGAAGGAAAAAAGAAAGGAAGGAAGGAAGGAGAAAGGGGAAGGAAGCAAGAAAGGACAGAAGGAAGTAAGGAAGGACGGATAAAAGTTTAGTTGGAAGGAAGGAAAAAATGTAAGCTGGAAGGAAGGTAGGGAGGAAGGGAGGAGAAAGGGGAAGGAAGGAAGGAAGGAAGGACAGAAGAAATGATACAAGGTAAGCTGGAAGGAAGGTATGAAGGGAGGAGAAGGGGGAAGGAAGGAAGGAAGGAAGGAAGGAAGGAAGGAAGGAAGGAAGGAAGGAAGGAAGGAAGGAAGGAAGGAAGGAAGGAAGGAAGGGACAAAAGATTGTGGAAAGAAGGAAGAGAGAAAGGAAGGAAAGAAGAAATGGAGGAAACAGATTGGGTCAATTTGTCCCAGAAGGACAACAAGAGGGTTCAACGTCTGAACTGAAATTCATGAAAAAAAATTTAATTGTTGGAAATGTTTATATCAAAAGTATAAAATCATTGAGAGGCTGATGAATGTGAGCTGAAAACCTGTGTGTGTGTCTGGGTGTGGGAGCCCAACAGTCTCAATGTCTGTATGCAGGTAAAATTGTTTATAAGTTGCCACAAAACTCCCCTCTCCCTAATGATCTGATGGATTACACCTGGCAGCCTGCCCTCGGAAGTTGCCATGGAGACTTTAACTGCTTGATTTTTACTGTGTAGAACAGTATTGTGTTTGTTGGTTTGTGTATGTGTGCATGTGTGACTGTGTGTGTCTGTCTCTGTGAGTGTTCAATTCATTTCCTGTAGACATCCTGTCAGTCTGTTTTATCATATGTCTGCATGAGGCTGTGTGTTAACGAGCGGGCAGGCAGCACCTGTACCTGTTCTATTTATAGACGTTGATAACGAGCTGGCTGCTACAGCTGGCTACTGCACAGAGCAGAGCAGAGCAGAGAACTGAGATTTCAGCTCGGTGCAGCCTCCGCAAAACAGCCTATAAACAGAGAACCGAATCGCTTATCAAAGTGTGGACATGATTAATCCGGCAAGGAGACCTTCCTGAGCTGGCTGTGTGACTTACATGTTCGTACGACAAATAGTTTTCTAACTGTGGCAGTTTAGAAAAGAGGGTCATTTCTCCTGTTCTCAAAAAATCAGCTCCTACTTTTGTATTGGAGTCAATGAGCCAGTGGAGCAGGTCTAGCTGCACAAAGAGGCTCATGCAGACAATTCTGTAAATCTGTCTGCTGTTTTGAGCACATCATCAGAGACACGACAAGTGTGGCTACAAACCTGGAAAAAATCAAGTCTCCAGAGTGTAATTTGTGGCCGTGAGGACAATTTATCCAGAAAAAATCCAGACTGGTTTGTCACTCTCTCCCACTCTAGCGATGATGTCACCCACTCTAAGCTCTGCTCGTTAGACGCAATACACACCCATTATAAAGTTGGATTTTGTTGAAAATCTTAATGATTTAAAAACTGCCAAATATCTGAAACTGTTGAAGATATCAAGAAGATGAGTAATGTGGTAATAGATTAAAAGTTTGTCTACAGTTTAAAAGAAAAATGGAGTCTGTGGGACGAAGTATGTGAAAGCAGTAGAGGTTTAAAGTAGTATGAAGATTTTAAAGGTTTGAAGATGTTTTCAATGTATTCCTATGGGAAAAAAATTGCAGAAAATGTTAAATATTTTAAAAAGTATAAATAGTTGAAAAGATAAAAATAATGCCGATAAAGTCCAAAAAAAGCTGAACGTTTTGATATATGAATGGTTGAAATAGCACAAAGTATGAAGGACTAGTTAAAGACCGTAAAAAGACGGAAAGTAGTAAGAATAATAAAAAAAGAGAATAAGATTTGAATAGTATTAGTGTGAATGCATTCTGCATTCACACTAACTAGAAAATTTCCTCTCGGGAAATTTTGAAAGGGCACCGGGGCTACTGCCGTTCTAACCATCTCTGTCAACATGGGAATCAAACCCACGATCTTAAGGTCAAGATAGAGCTGATCAGACACATGATCATCTTTCTATAAGCACTGATATGGAGGAGCTGTAATCACATGAAGTTACCTGTGTTAGAGTGAGAGAGATGAGTGCGCGCTTACGCGCGCATTTGATGTGTTTGTGTGTCTTTAACTGTAATCACAGGAAGTTACCTGTGTGTGTTAGAGTGTGGGAGAGGAGTGCGCGCTGACGCGCGCATTTGTATGTTACCTGTGTGTTTTTAATGTGTGTGTGTGTCTATAACTGTAATGACATGAAGCTGGTTCTAGAGTCTGTGTGTGTGACTGAGCTGCATCCTGTATCAGTGTGATTTAGCTGTGTGTCTGTGTTTACAAACATCTTAACGAGCTCCAGGTGGATTGTTTATGGAGTTAACGACCCTGGCCCGAGGATCAGAGGTTACCATGACAACTTGAGCTGGTTGCCAATGACGATAGGGGCCCCCAGACTGAGGCAGACAGAAACGTCGAGAAAAAGACTGATTTTCTGCCTCTGCACTGGTCACGCATTTAGGCTTATTCTGACAAAACGGTAGCTCCTATCAGAACAAGACACGGATCAACGGTGCCCTAAGGCCTTCCTGAAAATGTTGGTACGATTTGGTGTTTCTACAGTAAATATTTTGGCGACACGGGCAGTTTTAAAACATCGGTCTGTTCTGCTCCTCTCAGAAAGTTTTTGTATTGGAGTCAATGAGGCAAAGAGACAGACATGGCCGCACTCAGAGGCTGCTAATTCAAATTCTGTAAGTCTCTCTGATATTTTGAACACACTGTGGGAGACACAACAAGTTTGTCTACAAAACTGTGAAAAATTATGTGTCTACAGTGTAAATTGTGTCCAAGAGGAGTGTGGAAAGAGAAAGAATCAGGAGTTTTTCTGGGCTCTCTCCCCACTCTAGCTGATGACATCACGCACTCTAGCACGAACATTCCGTGCAATACACACCCATTATAATCTCATAATTTCTCCAAAAATGATCATGGTCATTGATCAGGGATTGATCAAAAACTATACAACCTATCAAAACGAGGAGTAATACACCAATACACAAGACTTGTGTCTACTATTTAAAGTTTAAACGGAGTCTCTAGGGGAAAGTATGCCTGAGCAGTAGACAACAGTTGGCAGTATGAAAAATCCGATGATTTGTTCGTTTTTTGACCTTCTCCCATGCATTCTCTATGGGAAATTTTTCGCAGTTTTTCGCGACTTACGTCGCGAAAAATTCGTAGACTGTTGAGAAAAGTAATAGCAACGCGATCCCGATCAGGACGCACGTTTTGATATATAATATGTCCTGCAACTCTTCGAGTTGCAGGACTAGTAGTCGACAGAAAATCGTCCGGAAGATGGAGAATAATAACTAGGAAAAAATCCACAGAATAACAATAGTGCCCGGCTTCGCCGGGCACTCGTCCCTACAGCTATTTCATAGCTGTTGGGTCGAGTGCCCTGGCGATGGCCGGTGCCCTAATAAAAAAAGAGAATAAGATTTGAATAGTATTAGTGTGAATGCATTCTGCATTCACACTAACTAGGAAAAAATCCACAGAATAACAATAGTGCCCGGCTTCGCCGGGCACTCGTCCCTACAGCTATTTCATAGCTGTTGGGTCGAGTGCCCTGGCGATGGCCGGTGCCCTAATAAAGAGGAGGACGGAGCTCCACTTCTAATTAAAGGTTTGTTTTGTTGCCGTTGCAGAGTTTGATGAATGGTTCTGGTTTAATTGCAACTAAAACTCCGGGGATATTTCTGTATGATCCCCTCGTCCCTCATATTCTTCCTCCTCCTCCTCTTCCTCCTGCTCCTCCTGCTCCTCTCAGGTTTATGTGGCGTGCAGCAGGCAGCCTGTTCCCTAACCAGGTCAGAATAGCAGGGAGACGCTGGCGAGCTGCTGTGTCCATAGACAGCCCATTACAGCCATCAATCAGAGGCACTCACCCAGGACGGAGGAGGAGGAGGAGGAGGAGGAGGAGGAGGAGGAGGAGGAGCAGCAGGGAGATTTAAGAGGCTGCTATTAGCAGATTCATGGCTGCTGGAACTGAACCTCTGTCAGGGCCCAGAGACGGAAATGTTCAGGAATCGATCCTGCTGCTGCTGCTGCTGCTGCTGCTGCGGAGCGTCTCTGCAGACGGAGCGTCCCTGCAGACGGAGCGTCTCTGCAGGCGGAGCGTCTCTGCAGACGGAGCGTCTCTGCGGACGGAGCGTCTCTGCGGACGGAGCGTCTCTGCGGGCGGAGCGTCTCTGCGGGCGGAGCGTCTCTGCGGGCGGAGCGTCTCTGCGGGCGGAGCGTCTCTGCGGACGGAGCGTCTCTGCGGGCGGAGCGTCTCTGCGGGCGGAGCGTCTCTGCGGACGGAGCGTCTCTGCGGACGGAGCGTCTCTGCGGACGGAGCGTCTCTGCAGGCGGAGCGTCTCTGCAGAAGGAGCGTCTCTGCAGAAGGAGCGTCTCTGCGGACGGAGCGTCTCTGCGGACGGAGCGTCTCCGCAGACGGAGCGTCTCCGCAGACGGAGCGTCTCCGCAGACGGAGCGTCTCTGCAGGCGGAGCGTCTCTGCAGACGGAGCGCGAGGCGGCGCCGTGGTGATGATCGGCTCTGATTGAGCTGGAGAAAGAAAAATAAAAGCTGTGAATCGGTGGTCGGTGGTTGAGTCATTAAAACCACATGTAGCGTCGAGGCTTAAGTGCCTTTAAACGTCCAGAGCAAACACTCCACGGGAGACGCAGCGCCGCTTTCCCAGCATGCACCGAGCTCGCCTCTTCACTCTTTACTGGAGGGTGTCGTCATGGTGACAAAGTTTCATCCTCACTCCTCTTGTGTTCAGATTTTTTTTTCATATCAGCATGAAGCAGTTTCACAGACACGTCTTTAACGACCTGGGAACTATGTTTGGAAGAAGGGTCAGAATGTGTTTCCTTTAATGAGTCTGGTATTTGAGGAAAGGTGGAGGTTTGGTTTCCTGTTGTTGTTTTGTTGATCTTGTGTTGAATTGTACATTGCAAAATAAAAAAGTAGACTTCTTGTTTGTCTGATTGGAGAAGTTGGATCTGGATCTGGATCTGGATCTGGATCAGGATCTGGATCAGGTCTGAGGTCTGAGGTCTGAGATGTTTGATGCTGAGCCACGTCGACATGTTTGGATTAAAACTCATCAGAGTGGAGTTCCTGAATCTGATCTAAAAGCTTTGTTTGGTTTATTCATGGACCAGCTCGCCGCTCCGTCTCCTTTTCTTCTTCGTTGGTGTGTGATGACGAGCGGCTGAGAGTCAAACCAATCAGACGACTGATCGACCACGACGACACAGATTCATCTCCAACCCGACTGACTGTCGACCGGCGACCAGGGGACAAGCTCATCAGCGTGAGTCAGTCGGGCGCCGCCGCTGCAGCTCGTCTGATTGGTCGAAGCGTTTCCGTGTCACAGTTTAGCGTGCAGCCTGACGACGGGGACTCATCGTGTCTGGAGACGCTCCACTGAACCAGCGTCACGGATCTGCAGACGTCAGCAGCTTCTGACGTCCTGCAGGAAGAAGAAGGAACTCCACCTGTCGCTCAACGTCTTCACGTCCTTTTATTCATTCATTCATTCATTCATTCATTCATTCATTCATTCATTCATTCATTCATTCATTCATTCATTCATTCATTCATTCAATCAGTCAGATGCTTCTGAAATGACTCTTCTCTTCTTTCACCTGTTGCTGTTCTGGATGTATTTAGACTGACTTTCTCAGCTCCTTCTCCTCCTCTTCCTCCTTTTTCCTCCTCCTCTTCTTCTTCCTCCTTAGCTCCTCCTCCTCCTCCTCTGCCCCTTCATACTCTTCCTCTACCTCCTTTCCATCTTCTTTATCTTCCTCTCCATCCTCCTCCTCTTCCTCCTTTTTCCTTCGCTTCTTCCTCTTCTCCCTTCTCAGCTCTTCCTCCTCCTCCTCCTCTTCTTCTTCTTCCTGCTCCTCTTCCTCCTGACTCAGCTGATGTTAAACGTCTCTCCGTCTCCTGTTGAACCTCTGAGTTCTTCTTCCTGTTTCCTCCCTCTTCATTTTCAGCTCCTGCTCCATCATTTGTTGTTGTTGTTGTTGTTGTTGTTGTTGTTGTTCTTGTTGGTGATGTTCTTCCTCCTCTTCTTCCTGCTTCCTCCAGCTCTTCCAAACAACTCCTCCCATCTTTCCTCCTCCTCCTCCTCTTCCTCAGATGGGACCTCTTCCTCCAGGCTGTCTGTCTGTGTCTGTCCTGTGTAGTGTGTCAGTTCTTGTGTCTGTGTGTGTCTCTTCATTTGGATCCATTTATTGACTCCTGTCCTCCTCCCTCCTTCACCACCACCTTCTCCCCTTTCCTCCTCCAGAGATGACTCATCATGTGTGTGTGCGTGTGTGTGAGTCTGTGTGTGAGTGTGTGCTTGTTGCAGCAGCACTATGACCAAGGTGCATCGCCTCTCCTCCTCCTCCTCCTCCTGTTTGGCAGGAGGAGATGAACTCCTCCTCTTCATTTTTAATAGGTCCTTTTCAGTCCTGGTTCTGATCCTACTCCTCTATGTCCTTCTCGGTGCCTCTTCCTCCTCCTCCTCCTCCTCTCCGAGCCTCTTCTAGCAGGTATCCTCAAAAATTAGAAAAATATATTCTAGGATCCATCCAACCTTAAGTCCTCCAGTGAAACTCACTCCTCCTCCTCCAGAGGGACTGATCAGAGTCCTCCTCCTCAGGACTCCATAGAAATACAGAGTCAAGTCATTAAGTGGTAATAATCTTTCCGTGTTCCTATGTCTTTCATAAAATTTATTCTAATCGGTTCTTCCTCATTTATTTATTTATTTACATAAATCCTCTTGATTTCCTCCTCCTCCTCTTCCTCCTGACTCAGCTGATGTTAAACGTCTCTCCGTCTCCTGTTGAACCTCTGAGTTACAGGAAGTAAAGTGTGTTTCCTCCCACTGGTCTCCAGCTCTGCTGCTCCATCACATTTGTTGTTGTTGTTGTTGTTGTTGTTGTTGGTGATGTTCATGTGCAGGACTCCACCTCGTCGTCCTGGAAACAACCTGCAGCCTGACGACGAGCAGCTCATTAACCAAACAACTGACCTGCCATCTGTTCAGCTGACGGCGACGCTGCTGCTTCAGATGGGACCTGGCATCCTGGCTGTGTGTGTCTGTGTGTGTCTGTGTGTGTGTGTGTGTGTAGAGTGTTGTGTGTGTGTGTGGGAGCGATTTGGATCCATTTATTGACTGTGGGTGTGTGAGCTCCAGCAGCAGCTCCACCACCACGCTGGAGAAACCTGCTTTAAATGCAGCAGAGATGACTCATCATGTGTGTGTGCGTGTGTGTGAGTCTGTGTGTGAGTGTGTGCTTGTTGCAGCAGCACTATGACCAAGGTGCATCGCCTCTGTGTGTGTGTGTGTGTGTGTGTGTTTGGCAGGAGGAGATGAACTGCTCCTGGTGCCACAGAGAATTGTTTAATAAACATTTTTATTAGCTCTTTTCACCCAGACTCTCCATGTGTGTGTCTGTGTGTGTGTCTGTGTGTCTGTCTGTGTGTGTGTGTGTCTGTGTGTGTGTGTTTGTGTGTGTTTGTGTGTGTTTGTGTGTGTCTATGTGTGTGTCTGTGTGTGTGTGTGCAGCGTAGTCACCGAGCATCGCTACGGCGTCCTCCTCTGGACGTCAGAGACCAGAACCAGAACCAGAACCAGGAGCAAAACGCTTCTGTTGGAAATTACCCACAATCCTCTGCTCCACCGGCGAGCGTGCACAACCAGCAGCAGCTTTTCTTCTCTGAGTAAAGAGCTGATGGCCGGTGTCATCCCACAATGCACTGGGCCGAGAGTGAAAGGAGAGAGGTGACGGTGGCGGCGGCGGCGGCGGCGGTGGCAGTGCAGCGACACAAAGGATTGTGGGACGGCAGCAGGTGAATGGACGGAGCAGGAAGCAGACAAGAAAGGAATCCATCAGAGAAATGTCACGGCGCTCCGGTGTCGCCGGGCGTCATGGCGACCTGCCAGTCAAACACTTAGCGCCTCCGACGTCTGGACAACAACACCACAGAGATCCTCCTCCTCTTCTTCCTCCTCCTCGTCTTCCTCGCCTTATTTTCCCTCTGCTTTTATTTTCCTGACATCTTTCTTCTGAGTCGCCTCGAGAGGAAAAGAAAAGAAAAGAAAATCGTTCCTGAAAGCGACTCGGAACAGAAAACATCTGTAGACGCACGAGAGGAAGGAACAGGAAGCTCCGAGCTGCACGCGACACCACGCCACTGTGATGCTTGTAGCGCCACATTATGTAATGATGTCACCTCGTGATGTCATGATGCTGCATTTTGAAATAAAACATGAAATAAACTTTGCCGCATTTTCGCAAGTTGCTTCATTTTGCACAAAATAATTACTTTTTTTTTTCAGTAAAAAAAGGTGCAACATCTGCATTTTGTTATAATTCAGTGCTTTAAATAAAGTTGAATTGAATTGAATTGAATTTATGAACTGACTTGCGTGTCGATCAGTGGAGAGCGATTAGAACAGATCTGTTGCACCACTACTTACAATATTTAGATTTTGAAGTCTTTTTAATGATCAACAGTGTGCAGTAAGTATCTCAACTAGTGTTTAAATGATTGAAATCTGTTTTATTAGTGATTGATGTTTCATTTTGTGTCTGTACGAGCGCTGCTGACAGATTAATAAAGTGTGTTGCAAATGTTACATAACAGATTTGGTTGGAATGCCCCTTTAGTGGACGTGGGGCGTGATAATGAGCTGCTTTAGGTGTAGATATATGAACTAAAACTAAAAACATCAACATTAAAAATTCAAATATAAATTGAATGTTTAACGTAACAAGCGTTAGAAATATGAATGTGTTTTGGCGGGAAGAGTCAGGCGACTGCTCCTCACTTCATCCCCCGGCGGCCATCTTGGCTCCTGCACACACACACACACACACACACACACACACACACACACACACACTCTGCCCTCTCAAGAAACACAAATAGTGATTAATGAAGTGCGTGAACTTTAGCGGCGGCGCTTGTTTTTGAAGCGATAGCAGACGGCTCGTAAACCATCACCTTCAATTAAAGGTCGAGACCGTAAAATATCTTCAAACTGTTTTTTATCAAATAATTACATTTAATAAGTCATTTGGAGAAAAAAACCAGCACGTTTCATTTCGCTTCACTTCACGTTTGTACTGCAGGCTGTAAATCTCACACACACACACACACACACACACACGCTGAGGAACGTCGATGGATGGTTTATTTATTCTGAATCTGATCATATTTGCAGTAACCTGTTCCTTTAAACGAGGTGATGAGTCTCATCCACTCTCCTCTCTGGTTGTGGTGAAGATGTTCCCGTTCCCGACCGGCCCCTGAACGCACCATTAATCTCAACTAACAGTGATGGATGTGTGTGTGTGTCTGTGTGTGTGTGTGTGTGTGTGTGTGTGCGATGATGAGGAGGAGGAAGAAAAAAGAATCTGTAACCAAGTTAAACAGAAGCGATGTGACTGTAATGAGCTCTCACTGCTCCTCTGGATACCTTTATTAAATGATATTAAGACGTATCACCGAGCTGCTCGCATGCATATGAACCTCTACTTCCTCTACTCCCCCCCTCCCCCCACGGCTCAGGTTGTTTACACAGCGGTGAGAGGATGAAGAACTAGAAACCACGTAGCAGAGCTGAGGGTTGATCGGAGAGCGATCGCTGCTTTCTGATCAATAATCAATTAGAAAAGTCTGATAACAACAACAAACAACAACTGGAAACGCAGCAGAAGGTTCTACGATCAATAATAAACCACATACACACACACAGACACACATGTTGTTGAATTAATCACGACACAGTCAGTGTTTCCTGTGTGAGACGACCCCGTGACCTCTGACAGGTGAAGAGGAGGAAGAGGAGGAGGAGGAGGAGGAGGAGGAGGAGGAAGAAGAGGAGAGACCAGAGAGAAGAGAACACCACGACACCACATTCTGGGTCGATACAGAAACTTAAAGTCCAGTCTGGCCGATCCCTTCTCTGTTCTCTGTTTCTCTTGTGTGTAAATGAAACCAACCAATCTTCATTTCTCCCTCACAACGCTGGCTTGACAACAACAAAGTGAACAAGAGGAGGAGAGTTTCTGAACTACAGCTCCTGGAACCTGAACTCCAGTCGGATCGAGGCCATAATGAGTGTTTTCCAGCTGTGGTGTGAACGTACTGAGCTTTAACTGCAGCTCCGTCTCTGACAGGAAGTGGTTTGTGCGGTCGACTCAGGCTCTTACTGTCTCTACATGATGTCACGTCTGATGTGGCGTCTTCACGCTCTCGGGGATTTGAAGTCAAATCCTAAATAAAGAGATGAGAGATCAGTGAACGATGGAGAGTTTTACTGTTTGATCCTGAACTCAGCGTCGCTGGAGGAGCTCAGACTGAGTCACTGATCAAAGGCTGGAGCAGCAGGACGGAGAGAAACCTCCACAGATCCTCCTCCTCCTCCTCCTCCTCTTCCTAAAACTCATTTACATGCATTTATTAATCAAACTATTTGTGTAAATGCAAAGTTTAGCAAAGCTGCTTCTTTAAAAATGTCCCCAAAGCTCAGATGATGAGAGGATGACATCATCTAACCGTATATTTCTAATGTCAAGCTGAACATACAAAGTCTAATTGTCTTAATTCTGTCTCATTCTGCTCCGTCCAAGATGTCAACAGACGCAAGAAAAATGTCAATAAAGTTTTGTTTGAAGAGTCTGAGGCAGCTTTGTTCAGCTCCGGCGCCGACAACAAGGACAGAGACAGCTGCTTTTATAACGAGCTCAGTCCTGTGTGAGAAACCTCCAAAATATAAAATACAAAGGAGGCTCTGAGCAGCTCACGGCTCTGCTCTACCGTTCAAAAATAGCTTGCACCGACAATTAAAGGTTACTGCTATGACTATAGGGGTTATGGCAATGGGCCAGTTTGACAAAAATGTTGAACTGTCCCTTTAATCAGGAGGAGGACTACAGCCTGATGTGTCCACGAGGAGCCGAGGAGCAGAAGGAGCAGAAGGAGCTCCGGGTTGGTTCCACAACGATTCCTGCCGTGGGATTAATGGAGAGGAACCGGAGTGATTTGTCTTCCATTGATTGGTTCTGTTTCTGTTCAGCTTCTGACTTTATGTTCACTTCACTTCTCACAAGAGAGGCAGGAACTCTTCATCAGCCTCCTCCTCCTCCTCCTCCTCCTCCTCCTCCTCCTCCTCCTCCTCCTCAGGCCCACCGTCCCTGAGGTTAGAGATGTAGAGCTTTAAAGGACTAGTTCAACATTTTGGCAAATCGGTCCATTGCCATAATCCTAGCAGTAGGTTTGTTACCTTTAATTGTCGGTGCAAGCTATTTTTAGAACGGTGGAGCAGAGCCGTGAGCTGCTCAGAGCTACGCTACGGAGGCTCATGGGATTTCTTGGTTGTGACCTGCACATTCACCACGCTATGAGATAATAACACAACGTTACCACACAGAGTTGTTTTAGAGGGAAACACAGTATGAATTTCCCTCTAAAACAACTCGGTCTGGTAGGTAGAAGGTTTGTGCAGGGCGTCGCCTCTGCTGCTGCTTTTACACAGATTCATGCAAATGAATGAATGAATGAAACCAACTCTGTGTGTGTGTGTGTGTGTGTGTGTGTCTGCAGCTGTTTGTCTCGACTCCACAACTGGGAGCTGTGTGTGTCGTCAGCGCTGCTCAGTCTGATCCAGAGTTTATATCAGAGTTTAATCTGCAGCGCAGACAGAGACGGTTTATTTATTCATCTGAAAGCCGTTGTATGAATAAGTCTGAAGGAGAGAAACTCTGCTGTTGTGTTTCTCAGACACGTTCCAACCAGCAGGGATTTATTTTCACTACATTTTTTTGTGCAAATAAAAAATGTGAAACATTTTCTTCAGCTACTTCGTCTCTGAAAAACTTTCTTTTTCATGAAATATAATAAAGTCATAATAAAACCTTGGTTCCATCTCTTCTGCATCAACCAACGTAACTGAGCTGCTCACAAAACAACTTCTACGCAACCAAACCTCCAGCGCTGTAGCGCGCCCGCTGCAGCGAAGCTGGGTTCGATTCCACCCAGCCGGCCCTTTGCTGCGTGTCAATGCCCCTCTCACTCACTGTCTCTCTCCAGTTGTCCTTTCAAAATAAATGCACAGAAAAGCACTGACTACTCTGCAAAAACTCAAAATCTCACCAAGAATATTTGTCTTATTTCTCGTCAAAATGTAATTTCTAGTCAAAACGAATCTCTTTCCACTTAAAATAAGACTCATCACATTAAAAATAGCTTGGTTTTAGACACTTTTTACTTCTTTAAGCAGATTTTCACTTAGAAAAAGTTTTTCTTTCTTATCACAAGCACAAAAAACTTGCTTTCACTGGCAGATTTTTCTACTTATTTCAAGTGAAAATGAGTTTGAAAACAAGTTAATTTTTAGGTGATGAGTCTGATTTTCAGTGGAAAGAGATTAGTTTTGACTAAAATTGAGACATTTTGACAAGAAATAAGACAAATATTCTTGGAAAGAGATGGAGTTTCTGCAGTGCCCGTGAGCTGGTGGCGTTAGCTTAGCATTAGCCTTTAGCCTGGTTCCTCCACAAACAGAAACACTTCCTGTTGCGTCAGAGTTGTTTTTGAGTGTTTTGAGTTTGTAGCAGGTTGTGTGTTGTGGTTTCTGTAGCTGCAGTGATTTGACCCTTCAGGGCCACCGTAGAGTTGAGTTACGAATAGAAAACAAACCACCCTACGCCGCTGCATCGCCGCCTCCTACTGGTGACGTCATGTCGCTGCAGGTTACGGCTCACAGCACAGAGCTGCTCCTCACAGGACGGTTTCATCTCATTACATCATCCACACGCTTATTATTTTATCACACACACACACACACACTGGACCAGAGCAGCAGGTAGATCCTCTCCTCGCCGCCGGCTACACACACACACAGAATAAACATCACACGTCGCTGCAGAGGAACAAGGTCACGTCAACACGACAGCTGTTCATGTTGACATCGTCTCCTGTGGTCACATGACTCAGAGAATATTCTAACAACAAGGAGCCTTCACATTAATGAGCTTCAGATTCTGCTCTCTGGAGGCCGGATGGAGCCGCTGACTCCGCCCCCTTCCTTCCTCCTCGTTACGACCAATCACAGAGCAGCGATTCGTGACACGGATGAGGTGACGGGAAAGGAGAGAGAGACAGAGAGGAGGAGGAGGATGAGATGAGACGGAGAAAAGAGAGGAAACAGAAAAAGGTCTGAGGTCTTTATGCAAATGAGACGACGAAGATCTTCAGTGACAGACGGGAGGTCTCACTCCGGTTCAATCTCCACTAGTGGTGAATGGATTTTCACTCTTTAGTATCAGAAATGTTGGAGAATGAAGCTTATTTATGACCGTGTGAGAGAGTTTGTCTTGTTTTATTATTTCCCTCCAGTTTGTGAGACACGGAGCAACAAAAACTGAGACGTTTGTGTTTTGGGAATTTCAGAGACGCATTAAAGTCTGAATCAACACAATAATAAACTTCTTCTTCTCTAACGAAGGTTTCTGCTGCTGCTCTCTAGTTGTTTCTGTAACTAAGCAACAAAGTGACGTTGCAGCTCAACAACGGTTTGATGCATCACGACAGGTTTCATTCCTACTAATACAACTCCTCTCAGAAGTTCTGTTTTTTTAATTATTCCATTAGAAACACTGAGTTCATTCACACGGAGGCACGAGCTACGTGTTTCCACCCGGCGACAGTGAACGCAGCACGCCGTTGAAGCGAGAGCCGCGGGGTTTCCCGCCCCTGCCTGCAGGGAGCAACAACAAGCAGGTGATGATCAGAGTGGAGGCACCTGGACACCATGATGATGTCATCACTACAGGTGAGAACACGGAGCCACGTTGCACAAACACTGCAGCAGGAGGAGGGTTGTCATGACGAGTTAAGATGAGTGTGTGTGTGCAGGTAGAACAGGAAGCTGTCACACACACACAGACACACACAGACACACACAGACACACACACACACACTCAGCTCCCACAGGAGTGTCAAACATTTACATACATAGATGCAAATTTATGGAGAGAGAGACGGAGTTTAATTAAGACAAATGTTGCAGCGTTTGTTACTGATGCTGCTGTTTCACTCTGTGTTGTTTCACTGACGCACACAAACAGACACACACAGACACACACACACACACACACACACACACACACACACACACACACACACACACACACACACACACACACACACACACACACACTGATCCTGAGCAGCTGTGTCTATGATGACGAAGAGAAGTGACCTCCACGTCAACAACAGGAACTATAATGTTTAAACTTTAACCACTAAGTGAAAAAACTCATGAAGTTCATGTTATTTATTATTTCTAAGACAAATTAAATCCAGAGAAACAGATTAATTATTAAGGAGGAAGAGGAGGATTAAACAGTTGTTAAAAATAAAAGTAAAACAACTTATTAAGTGTTTGATCGTTTCTTTACTTTATACTTTTTATTATCTGTAATTATTATTTTTCTGTCTGTTTATGTTTTTTAAACCAGTTTATTATTTCTTGTTTATTTGACATTTTTTCTCGGCACAAACTCAACAAACGAGGAGAAAAGAATCTGAACGTGTGAGTCGGTGAAGAGGCTGTGGATGGTCTGAGAGTTTAAGGGCTTTTATTTTGGCGGGGTGTCGACAGAAACAAAGATTCATCAGCTGAGTGAGTTCAGAGTTTTACAACGAGGGTTTAGATGTTTTTTTTTATCCCTCCTCCTCTTCCCCCTCTCCTCCTGCCCCCCTCCTCCTCCTCCTCCTCAGCTCTCAGTCCGGTCCCCCTGGTCCCCCCCCCCCCCCCCCTCCTCCTCCTCCTGGTCTTCTTCATCCTGACTCTGATCAACGTCCAACAAGCTGCTTACAGAATAAAGGAGCTGCAGTCGAGTCTGTGAAGTTTCCTCTGTCACTGAATAAATGAGCAGAGAGAGAAATCAACCATGAACGCTCTCCTCCTCCGTCTCCACCCCCCCCCCACCGCCCCCCTCCTCCTCCGTCTCTCTGGTTCTATTCCCGTTCCCTGTCGTCATCCTGTCTCTGTGAATCCCCGTCACGCCGTCGGGGAGCGACGTCCGCTCACGCAGAACAAGAAGAAGAAGAGGAAGAAGAAGAAGAAGCAGCTTGATGACGCAGCAGCAGCAGCAGAAACTACTGAACACGTCATGAACTCAGAGTGACGGCAGCACAGAGGGAGGGGGGGGGGCGGAGACCACCAGGGGTCAAAGGTCAGGAGGAGGCGTGATGAAGAATGACTTGTGTAAATCTTCCTTTCAAACGTATAAAACTATGTATTTAGACAATTTTCTGTTTGAAAATGTGAATATTAAAGATAAAAACACAACTTTGTTTATTAAAGGGATAGTTCCACATTTTGGTAAATTGGCCCACTGCAAATACAGAGACTGTTGATGTAAAACTGTCCCTGAAGGCAACATGAATCAGAGGTTTTGCATGAATTTCCCTCTAAATCAACTGTGTGTGTCTGTTGTGTTATTGTCTCACAGCGTGGTGAATGTGCAGGTCACAACGTGAAGTCAGAATGAAACCGTGTTGTGTTTGAGTGAAGGACGAGTTTCTGCTCTGAAGGAACTGACGAGGCGTTCAAGGTCTCTACAATACAATCTGAACCAAATATGAAAAACGGAATAAAAAGAAACACTGAGGAGGTTTCAGAGTGTGTGTGTGTGTGTGTGTGTGTGTGTGTGTGTCTGTGTGTGTGCGTGCGACCACAGCGTTGGACTCTGCTGCTTCCAGTGAGACTTTATATCAAGTTACAGATGAGAAGAGAAGGACTCAAAGCAATTTACACTGACATTTAGCTGACATTCATCCCACTGAGCCTTAAAACAAGAGGCAGCACAAGAGACTCTGTGTGTGTGTGTGTGTGTGTGTGTGTGTGTGTGTGTGTGTGTGTGTGTGTCTCTGTGTGTGTGTGTGTGTGTGTGTGTGTGTGTGTGTGTGTGTGTGTGTGTGTGTGTGTCTGTGTGTGTGTCACTGCTGCTGCTGCCGCCGGGAGGATCAGAGTCACTTAACCACACGGACACAAACGCGTTGCACCATCATCCTGCATGGCAGCTGGACGTGTGTGTCTGTGTGTGTTGCTCTGGTCGCAGGCGTTGCACCAGATGGTGATCAGGCTGCAGGGAAACCGCCGCCACCGCCACCACCGCCGCCACCGCTCCGTGCACGAGAGCCACGCCACGACCAAACACAAGCTGCTCACACAGAGCTGGAGCTGAGGGTCCACTCATCCACTCATCCATCCACTCATCCATCCATCCATCCATCCATCCACTCATCCACTCATCCATCCACTCATCCATCCATCCATCCATCCATCCACTCATCCACTCATCCATCCACTCATCCATCCATCCATCCATCCATCCACTCATCCATCCACTCATCCATCCATCCATCCATCCATCCATCCACTCATCCACTCATCCATCCACTCATCCATCCATCCATCCATCCACTCATCCATCCATCCATCCATCCATCCGTCATCCACTCATGCATCCATCCATCCATCATTCACCTATCCATCATCCATCCATCCACTCATCCATCCATCCATCTGTCCATCATCCATCCATCCATCCATCCACTCATCCATCCATCCATCCATCCATCCATCCACTCATCCATCCATCCATCCATCCACTCATCCATCCACTCATCCATCCATCCATCCATCCATCCATCCATCCACTCATCCATCCATCCACTCATCCATCCACTCATCCATCCATCCATCCATCCATCCATCCACTCATCCATCCATCCACTCATCCATCCACTCATCCATCCACTCATCCACTCATCCATCCATCCATCCATCCACTCATCCATCCATCCATCCATCCATCCATCCATCCATCCATCCATCCATCCACTCATCCACTCATCCATCCATCCATCCATCCATCCATCCACTCATCCATCCATCCATCCATCCATCCATCCATCCATCCATCCATCCACTCATCCATCCATCCATCCATCCATCCATCCATCCATCCATCCATCCACTCATCCATCCATCCATCCATCCATCCATCCATCCATCCATCCATCCATCCATCCACTCATCCATCCATCCATCCATCCATCCATCCATCCATCCATCATCCATCCATCCATCCACTCATCCATCTATCCCTCCATCCATCCATCCACTCATCCATCTATCCCTCCATCCATCATCCATCCACTCATCCATCCATCCATCCATCCATCCACTCATCCATCCATCCATCCATCCATCCATCCACTCATCCATTCATCCATCCATCCATCCAGCCGTGGACTGTGAAGGTGAACTCCAGTTATTTAACGATCATTTTACACTCTTAAAGACCTTAAACTCGACTTCCCTCTGGATCCAGTTTCTGGATGTTTTTGTTTTGTTTTGTTTGCAGGAAAAAAAGTTTTGACCAAACTTCAAAGTGCATGAAAAACTTTCCTGTGACCTTTGAAACGTCAGGAAAAACCGGGTTGAATCAGAGGGAAGTGACGGCGGCGTTTCCACGAGTTCCCCTTCCCTTAACGGAGACACAACAACAGAACCTAACGGAGCTAACGAGCCGGGAACCAATGAGCCGTCGTCTAACAGCGTTTTGTCTTTGGGCCTTAAATATGTATGAAGCAACACGAGCTCCGCTAAGTGGCTTTCAGACCGGCTTAATCCTCTCGGAGAGTTTAGCCCAATGAGGGGTGAACGCCGCCGTTTGACAGCCCGGCTCAATTGACGGAGAAGTTTCCATTCATTTCCTTTGTAATTAAAAAGTAAAAACGACGGAGGCCAAAAGGAGAAGAAGAAGAAGAAGAAGAGCTGGATCAATTATTCATGCAAACACAACATTTAAAGACCGTGTGGAGGTGAAGGTCACGTGACCGCAGCCGGAGCAGAGGGAGGAAAATATGCAAATGATCATTCTCCTGTTGCACATCAGACACTAAAAAACCTCAGATCCTGAATCTGTTGCTTCAAGTTAAAGTTCCCTCCGTTCGTTTTCATGGCAGCTGCAAAAAACTAATTATGGCCTTGATCCGACAGGAACTGGACGACTGGACGCGTCAGACCGACTCAGACTTCTCCAGATCCGACTAAAAAACCCAGATAATGTGAATTTCTTCTGCATGTGTTTTGCCTAAAAGCACGTGCAAGTTTATTTATATCCAGTTTTTTACTATGTGACAGAAAAGTAAACCATAAAGAGGTCGGTATTAACCCACTGAAACAACACGTCGCCCCCTAGTGGTGAGGAGGAGGAAGTGTTTCTGTCAATTATTCAATTTTCCCTGTTGCAGAACTCCGATGAGACGCTGAACTGGAGCCGAGATGATGTTGGTAAATGTACAATGAAGTTAGATTCATATTAAGCAGCATATTTGTCCCTTTAAAGGTACATTCTGTAGGAATTACTCATGCTGCATTCAGGTGAAGTTGTGCAGACGGCAGCCGGACGGTGTGAGGAGGTTTGAACAGGAGGTTTAAACAGGAAACGCTGCTGCAGAGTTGAACAGAGCAACATGCAGCTGCAGCAACAGGTTGGGTTGGTTTTCTACCAATCAGAGAGCGGCTGAGCTGAGCGTCTCTACATCATCGTCTCTAAAGCTATAAAAACGTTTCTGAAAAGTGAAAATGTAGATTTAATGGAGCTGATCTTTATCCGGGACCAACAAATATTTCACACCTGTTTCACAGCCGTGGGATTAAAATAAAAATAAATCTCAATGCAGATTCTTTTTTTTCAGTTTCAACCTCTTCAGTTTTTCTCCCACGTCTTTACTTCTTGGAATAAAAACATTAATCTTGTACCGATTATCCTCAGTACGGCTGCAGCCAATCACAGCTGGCTTCCTACCGAGAATCCTCTGAGCAGGTTTAGATCTCATTTATGTGTGAACATGAAACTCTTAAAGAGAAGCAGCCAATGTCAGAATAGGAGGTTATTTTATTCCTCTGGAGACGGACGCGGTGTGTGCGGTGCAAATCTTCCCACAGTTTGGAGAATTAAAGGCTCCTCACACGGCCACTTCAGGGTCCAGGTGGAAAATAAATGAATGAATGGGAAGCTGCAGAGGAAATGGACAGAATGAACTTTTTAATATCTAAAACGGTAGTAAACCTGGGAGACCTACAAGAGATGAAGCGATGACTTTGGAGCCAAATGAGTCATTAAATATTAGATAAGGTGAACAACTCGGAGGTCTGGAGGACGCTCGGCCACTTCCAGGGGTTTTAACAACGTGGGGGGAATTTTTCAACATTTAAAGGATAACTTTCGTTTTTTACAACCTGGACCTTATTTCTAGCATCAAATACGATCATTTACTCACCCTGACAAGTTTGGTGTCATTTGGAGTCGTTTTGACGAAATTAGCCCCAATCGAGCGGCGCGTATATCCGTATAATGCGAGAACACGGGGCACCCAATGCAGCCTCTAAATAACACATTATCCGCCGCAAAATTTGTTCATTTCGCCAATATTTTGTGATGATACACTAGTGTTATTCCCCTCCGAGCCCGTGGTGGCATGTTATCAACATCCGGCTCCTCCAGGCTGACCTACTAACCTCTGATCTGGATGATGTCATCTCCGACCGGTGCCCGGCTCGTTCTGATAATAATCATTCCGCTTCGGCATTTGGGTCCTTTTTAGCTCAACTAGCCAGAGCTGTAGTGAGGATCCAGGCTGAGGAGAGGAAGCCTGTGGAAGCTGACCGAAGCTGAACATCATCCAGCTGCTCATTTTGTTCTGACGAGTCAGAAACATGCAGAAACGGACCATAGCATTAGCGATAGCAAGTTAGCTGCGCCGCGCCGCCGTCGGAGATGACATCATCCAGGTCAGCGGTTAGTAGGTCAACCTAGAGGAGCAGGATGTTGATAACATGCCACCACGGGCTCGGAGGGGAATAACACTAGTGTATCATCACAAAATATTGGCGAAATGAACGAGTTTTGCGGCGGATAATGTGTTATTTAGAGGCTGCATTGCGTGCCCCGTGTTCTCGCATTATACGGATATACGCGCCGCTCGATTGGGGCTAATTTCGTCAAAACGACTCCAAATGACACCAAACTTGTCAGGGTGATTAAATGATCGTATTTGATGCTAGAAATAAGGTCCAGGTTGTAAAAAACGAAAGTTATCCTTTAAGAACCATTTATAATGATTTAGGATCCTGAAGGATTCAGAGATGGGTTTATAGAGGTTCAGACGCTCCACACGGTCCGGTTCTCTAACGCAGAGCAGGATGTCAACAAACACTGAGTTCTGTTGGTTCCATTCAGTTTGTTTCTGTGTCGTCGTTTAAGCTGCACGACTAAACTTTACTTCTTCTAAGGTGATTTAACGCTCACATGGGAAATAAAGGAAGTCAGCAGAGTGTTGATATGGAAACAAAGTTGTAAAAGTTTGTTTTTAAAGAGGATGAAGAGCTGATTTCCTCGTGGACAGTTTATGGAATCAATATGAATATTTCATCACTCACATTAATAAAATCTCAACATCCGACTTAAAATACTGCTTCCTATTTATTTCTTATCGAACATCAAACTTCTATATATAACAGCTAAATGTGAAATAGTAAAGGGATAGTTCAACATTTAGTCAAACTGGCCCATCACCATAATCCCTATAGTCATAGCAGTAGGTTTGTTAACTTTAATTGTCGGTGCAAGCTATTTTTAGAACGGTAGAGCAGAGCCGTGAGCTGCTCAGAGCTACGCTACGGAGGCTCATTATGGGATGTCTTGGTTTCCCTCATCAAACTCATCAAATACACAATCCAACAACTCCACAACGCTCTGGTGGACAAGTTGTGACCTGCACATTCACCACGCTATGAGATAATAACGGTCCAGTTTGAGTCGGACTGAGGCGTCAACACGAAGAAGAAAATCAGTTTCCAACGTCTCACACTCACTCTGCTGAGGTCGGGTCAGGACAGCCGTGTGTGTGTGTGTGTGTTTATTTACTCACAACACACACACACACACAGTCAGCCTCGGTCACGGTGTCGATGTCTTTATCAGCGTCTTCTCCCAGGACGCCCGTCTGTTCCGCCTGACAGCTGCCTCTGATTGGCTGTTGATGGAAAACACCGTTTCCCAGCGCGCACTGCAGCCCGGCTGCTCGCCGTCCACGCCACACACACACACACACACACACACAGACACACACACACCGACTGGACGGGTGTGTGCGGTCGGTCGGCATTTAGATCTGAAGTCAGCAGCTTCTGATGTGGACGAGCTGCTGCTGCGTCACGCCCAGTGGAGCCGAGCCACGCAGCGCGGCGGCCATATTGATACGGTGTGTGTGTGTGTGTGTGACTTTATGTGTGTGTTTGTGTGTGTGTTCACGTCCTACAGTTCTAAAGGTAAAGAAACGCTCCATAAACATCAAGGTGTGGAGCCGAGTTCAGTCACTACAGCCGCTGGTCGTATCCCTCCGCCACGCAAACTAGTTCCAGGCAACTTCCTGTTTATCAGTGAAACTATCTGTGTGGCTGACTTCAGATCAGATCTGTCAGTCTTCCTTCCTCCTCCTCTCAGCGTGGTCTCTCCTGATCCCATGATGTTAACGATCGTATACGACCTCCTCTCAAACATGGCCGCCGGTGAAGACGGCCGCTTCACATCAACTAAAACAAGGATCCTGACAAAAAACTGGTTTAAACCGCAGCCCTGAGAACTTTCTAAACTGTTCACCTGGACCTGGACTCAGAGGAGGAGGAGGAGGAAGAAGTGGAGAAAGAGGAGGAAGAGGAGCTGTGAGGAAGGGGAGGAGGAGGAGGAGGAGGAAGAAGAGGAGGAAGAGTACACCGTCTGCCCAGACAGAGGCTATTACAGTAAAAACCCATTAGTGAAGCAACAACCTTTATTGACCTTTACATTAACCCTTTCTCAGTTCATTCACCTCCTATCATGTCTTCATGACCTCCCCCCACCCCCTGCTCCTCCTCCTCCTCCTCCTCCTCCTCCTCCTCCTCCTCTGCAGCTTTTAAACGTCCTAAAGATGTGAATGTGCGTGTGTTGATGTGTTAATGGTCTCCAACAGCAACAGCATCCTCCCTGCTCACTTACTGGCCTTTAGAAACATGGAGCAGGGATGAGGAGGAGGAGGAGGAGGAGGAGGAGGAGGGGGGGGTCCGAGGAGCTGCTGCTGCTGCTGCTGCTGCTGCTTTAATCATCATCAGGCCGGTGACAGTGGGGACACACCGGACCAGACAGCAGAACCTGGGAGCCCATCTGCTCCTCATCGTCTCCTCATCGTCTCCTCATCGTCTCCTCATCCACCTCAACAATCAGCTGTAATCTGAATAAATGGGCTTCCTGCTCCGAGCCGAGCCGCGCCGCGCCGAGCCGAGCCGAGCCGAGCCGCTAATGGCTGCGCTCATCACAGCCCGCCACCAGGAGGAAGGAGGGATGAGGTGAAGATGAAGATGAAGAGGAGGAAACGGGAGAGATGAGGAGTTAGAGGAAGATTAAGTGAAGTGTCCGACTCCTCCTTTGCTTTTTCAACTTTGATGTGATGAATCCTGAACCGACCGACCTCCTTCGTCTTCTTTTTTTTTTAGGATTTAATTTATTTGCACAATTTACAAGAGACAGAAACAGTATAAAAACAGCAAAAACAAATGTGCAGGTGAGATTAAAAAAACCCAGAGGGGTTTATAAAGAAAATCTCACCTCATAGAAACAGAAGATAAGACTACAACAATAGTCAAAGCAAACAAAACGTAAAAATAAAAACAAAAGAAAAAAAAAAAATAATTCAAAAATCGCAATATAAGACATAGCTAAATTTTTGTGGGTTTGTGTGTGTGAGTGTGTGCATGCATGACACGTGCATATGGGTGTCTGGCGATAATGGAAATATGTAGGCTACACATAGTCCAAAACAACTTATACTCCGCCAAATGCATAATGGAAGGAGAATAGACAATTTAAATCAGATATGAGTTTGGTTCATCAGATGTGACCGGAGCCTTTGTTTGAAATTCTGCAGAGAAGTGGACTGTAATGCAATTTGAATATGACTGTTCCAAAGCTGGGCCCCTTTATATCTAACAGAAAATTGACAAAGCTTGGTACGAAACATTGGAAGGTGTAAGTCATTTGCATGTCTAGTATTGTATTTATGTACATCACTGTTAGTCAGAAAGAAATTTTTACAAGGCATGGAGCATGGTACAGGCTTGTAAAAATTTTTATAAATGAAAATACAAGTTTGATAGATGTTTAAATTAAAGATTGATAGGATATTAAGCTGTTTGAAAAGAGGGGCAGAGGGTTCAAGGTGGTTGCTCTTGGTAGCAATTCTACAGAACTTTTTTTGTAGTATATAGAGCATGTGTAAGTGAGTGGGATAGGTAGCTCCCCAAATCACATTACAATATATGAGATAAGGATACATTAAGCTATAGTAAAGGGTTAATAGGCACTTCTGGTGAACCAAACTTTTAATCTTGCTAATGATACCAACAGATCTAGATATTTTATTACAAATAGACTGTATGTGAGTCTTCCAGCTTAAGGTTTCATCAATTTTAACTCCAAGAAAGAGTGTAGATGAGACCTGAGAGATAACGTTATTACCAATGGAAAGACAAGAGTTGGATACACAATATTTTTTGCTCTTTAAAGAGAATACAATGAAATTTGATTTTTTGAAATTTAAAGATAATTTGTTTGTCTGAAACCATTTGAAGATTTTTTCTAAATCAGACTTTGCTTTGATCATCAATGTGGAGAAATTAGAATGTGAGACAAATAAATTGGTATCATCAGCAAAAAGTACAGGGAACATGAAGGATAATGCTGCAGTCAGATCATTAATGTAAATAAGGAATAAGAGTGGTCCTAAAACAGAACCCTGCGGAACCCCGCATGTTATAGTTGATCTATCGGATGTCGATCCATTGATATTAACAAATTGTTGTCGATCATTAATATAATTGTACAACCATTTATAAGCGATTCCAGTAAAGCCATAGTGTGACAGTTTTTGTAGTAAAATATTATGATTAACAGTATCAAAAGCTTTGGATAAGTCGAGAAAAACTCCCAAAGCATATTCATTATTATTCAACGCAGTGTGAATTTTGTCCACTAATTGGAGCACAGCCATTTCTGTTGAATAGTTTTTCCTGAATCCATACTGGTGTTCATAGAGAGTGTTAAACTTCTGCAGATGGATCATCATTCTATTGTAAATCAATTTCTCCAAAATCTTTGAAAAAAATGGAAGAACAGAGATTGGGCGATAGTTGTTAAAAGAGCTTTTGTCACCAGATTTAAATACAGGGGTTACTTTAGCAATTTTTAGGTCTTTAGGTAACATTCCAGACTCTACAGATTTAACAAATATATAGGTCAAAGGCTTAATAAATGAGGGAATACATTTTTTGATAATACATGCCCTAATCTCATCATGACCAGCAGCAGAATCCTTCATATTGACAACAATCTCCATGATTTCCTTCTCAGTAGGAGGTTCAAAACTCTGGAGGGAAGGATAACAACCCCTCAGGTACTCAGATGGAGACCCGGTTGGAGATATTCTCTCTGATAGAGCTGACCCAATGTTAACAAAATAATGATTAAAAGCACTTGCAATATCAAATGAGTCAGTATAAACTCTATTTTCATCAGCAAATTGAGAGGGAAAGGTGGCTGATGTCTTTTTCCTATGTAGGAGCTGATTGATGACTTTCCATGTTTCTTTAATATTATCAGAAGCCTCGTCAAATTTAGTACTATAATGTTTTTTCTTTGCAATTCTAATTAAATGATTATATTTATTTCTATATCTCTTATAGTTTGCAGCATTCAAAGGAGATGGATTTGTCATGAATTTTCTGTACATTCTATTCTTCTTAAGTGCAAACTTATGAAGATCTGGAGTAAACCAGGGTTTACTGAATGAT
The DNA here is from genome assembly GCA_030347415.2 of Decapterus maruadsi. NCBI lineage: Eukaryota > Metazoa > Chordata > Actinopteri > Carangiformes > Carangidae > Decapterus > Decapterus maruadsi. Next base: position 1,114,998 of record CM064888.1, read on the forward strand.
TTTTCTTTTTTAGTGAGCAAACTAATCAGTGGAAAACATTTGTTAAAGACAGAGTTGAATATTGCTATGAATGACTGATAAGCAAGTTCAACATTGTCGTGCATATACACATTATCCCATGGGACATCACCAATCAGCTTCCCAAATTCGTCAGTATTTCTCTTGTTGAAAACTCGCATCCTTGGCAATTTCTCTATTTTCTGTTGTTTTACTATAGTGGTTGTAGTAAGATGAAATACTGGTAAATGATCAGATATATCACAGTAAAAGACACCAGACCTCAATATATTACTGAGAGAGTTTGTAAAAATGTTATCAATCAAAGTCGCTGATGAGGAAGTTATCCTAGTAGGTTTAGTGATTAGAGGATATAGGGAATTAGCATAGAGTAAATTCAGAAAATCAGCAGCGAGGGAGTGAGACACATTTTTAAAAAGATTAATGTTGAAATCACCAGTGAGGAAGCATACTTTACCTTCACAGTTAATCTTTTCTAAAACACAAGCAAGGCTAGAATTAAAATTTCCAATATTTGTATCAGGGGGCTTGTAGATGCAACCAATGATAACATTTTTACCTGAGAATTTATCACATGAGGGTATTTCAAGAAAAAGAGATTCAACATCATTACAGGTGGAGTTCAACATAAGATCATCTCTTAGACTGTAATTAAATTTAGTATGTAAATATATAGATACACCTCCACCACTTCTAGTCTCTCTGCAACGATGGAGAGCAAAATAATTTGGAATGCTATAGAGAGATGTGGATTCATAAGTTAACCAAGTTTCTGTAAGAGCTATCACTGAGAACTCATGATTTAATGAAGACAGAAATTGGCAAAGTGAATCATAATTCCGGGAGAGACTACGGATATTTAAATGAAAAATAGAAAATATTTTTGTTTGAGGCTCAAGTGATAAGCCATTAAATCTATTGATGTTAAAATAATCACAAGATGAAGCTTTTGATTCAGGTGAGTTAAAAAAATTTGAATCAGGATCAAAAGGCTCCATGAATTTTGAATCATTCTGTAAGTTCAATTCAAAAGGATTGAAGACCATGTGATCAAAAGTAGTTGTCCTATTGTAAGCAAAATTTATATCAGCAATTAGACCATCATCATTGACACTATGATAAGGAAACATGGAAACACAGTTTGCACAAGTCCAAGAACTCCATTTGTCCATTTCATGTTCACTGACAGGTGTGCATTTCAGGTGGTAACACATTTTACAGCAGGAACAATATATGATGGAGGAAAAGATTTGAGTCTGACAGTGATAACAAAGAGAACTTTGGTGCATTATGGGCATGAGAATGCTAATAGATGCAGAAGAATACTGAACAACATATTGAGATTAATAAAAATAAAGAAATAAAGAAATAAGATGTGTGTGAGAGAGAGAGAGAACCACCACCACCATGCCCTTCTCATATTATCACCATCCACATTTTTTTGTGTGGTGAAGTGAAGTAAACTGAGAGATCACAATGCCAAAGGTTAAAGAAATTTAAAAATGAAAGATGAAAAACTAAATCATGGACATCTATAAGTCTGTAAAGTGTTCTAAAGCCATGTCTCCAGCGAACCACGGTGTTGGGTTTGGTTTATCACAGTTAGTTCATGATTTAACAAGGGAGGTCATTATTGGATAGCTTTTAAAAACTGCATTTTATGTTTACTTGGGTTATCTGTGACTAATATTAAAATCTGTTTGATGATCTGAGACAG